>JACYFE010002168.1:0-17731 GCA_014764975.2 Fusarium sp. DS 682 | reverse complement strand
TGTTTGGGCTGGGATCGCCTTTAAGGTCGCCAACACGAATCGATAGGAGATCTCGGGCAAAAGTTTTCTTCCGTAATCTCAGAAGATGTGAGTCTCCCGTCGGGTTTGCGTGGTGATCCACGATGCCTGTCAAAGCTGGGATTCGGTCATCTATAAAGCTGAAGTTCCTTGTCGAATAATCTTCCATCCAGTTGCACCACATGCGCTCTCGTCTCTTTGATGGCGAGTAAGCAAAGTTAACTCCGTCTTCAAGTAGTGCGTCGTTATCAATTATCTGTCCTGCTTGAGTTTTGTATGTATGGCGGCACTGCCAATGAACATCCGACCGCATGCAGTGGGCAACTCGGTTAGATAGTAGTTGTTCCTGTAATACCCATCCACGGCTGCTTAAATGCTTACTGCGTTGGACGGACCAGGGAGTTCCTGACTGAACTCGGACCATGATTTTCGAGTCCCGCCCGGGGATATCCAGCGAGGCCACACGTGCTCCCTCGGGTGATGGATAAGTCGAAGCGGCATTGCTGCTAGTGTGTATGTCCTGCTCTTCGCTGCGGGACTGCAGCAGACAGTTGATAGAAGGGTTGGGGAGACCAGACTTGCTCGTGAAACATCCTTCAGTGCTGTCCTTGGATTCACTAGCAGCTATGGTCAAAGAGCTTCCAGAATAGATGTGTTGCATCTTGGCTGCCTCATGTTGCCACTCATCAATATCGTCTTGCACAATGCACAAAGCATCGATCCAAAGATACGGGATATTCAAGGAGCGTGCTATCTGAACTGCATCGAGAAAGGTTTGCGGTAGCGTATCCTCGGGAATGGATTCTTCAAAAGCATCTCGTGTTGCTTGTGACGTGAATATAGGCAACTTACTTCCCCAGCAATGGCTTAAAGTCGCATATCGTAATTCTGAAGATGGTTGATTCCTCGAATCCACGAGACGCATCTTATCTTTTCTCACATCTAGTAGCCGGAGCGGAAAGTATTCCGGCTTAATGGGCCGATAGCAATCGGAATGATGTTCTTGACATTCCTGGAGCCAATTCTTCATGAGATTGATTTGATTTTCCTTCATTCGATGAATATTTTGCGCCTCTTGGCCAGATTCTATCCAGCGTGGGTACTGGCACAGAGATTCTTGTGGTACGTTAGTGCTAGATTCTACCTTGACATGTTCATCGGGTGCTACCTTGTGCCTGAAGCATGATCCCAATAGAGTCAGCCCTCATGATACGGAATTTCTCCCTGTCAGCTGCCAAACATGTGTAAACATTGGCCCAATGCACACTGTTGGCTTTGCGGTGACTGCCAAACTTGAGTGACACGAGCAGATCCGTAGCGCTGGGATAGTCTTGCGCGACTTCTTCTAGCCGCGGTGAGATGATCGTCTGCCAAATGGTCTCGCAAAGAAGGCAATATCTGCAAGAGTCTCGCAGTTGTTGAATTGTTTCATGCCATGGAGGCTGATTGATGGCTGCTTCGGTTGATCCTATGGCTGAACCGTTGAGATTACGTGTGATATGGTTGATAATACCACAACACAACCTGCAGGGCTCTGTTGAGTGTCGGCTCATATATGTAGTCATAGTCAAGAAGATGTCTCATACTCGGTCAATATACGTGGGATGTGAAGTGATTTAATATTTGCGTTGGCTTGAAAATCCCGCAAGTCGCTGCCTGGAGGCTGCGAATCGCGAACGTGGGCTGATCAAGCACTGACCCGAGTTGGAGGCAGTGAAAGCAGCTGTCTAGGTTTAAGCAGTAAGCGCCTGTGTGCCACGTCTCAAACCGCCACCAATCCCTGTAGCCACAAGGTAAGCGCCTTACTCCTCAAGCCCTCAAGTCGTTCCGGAAAGGCATTGACAGATCCCTAGGGGACCGGTCTCCTGTATCTGTCTTTAAATCGTTACGGCCAATCATAGGTGTCTGATAAGGGCCGCACAGCCGCCGCCCCCCAGGCTAAGGCAGAGAGCTCTGAGCTTCTTGCCTCCTGTATCTACAATCGTCATAGGACGTAACGCGCAAGGTCCATATTTAATAAACCTTTATAGTTAGTTATATATAAAAAGTTAGATATTATTATAATTTAAATATAATTATATATATATATATATTTGGTTTTGGATTATATAAAATAGCCTTTAGCTTTTACTATTTAAAGCCTTTATAAAGTACTTTAGATAAATAAAATAATTTAATTTAATATACTTTAAACTCTTAGCTATTATAAATAATAATAATATTAAATAAGCTATTAATATTATAATAACTAGTAGTTATATTAAAAAACTTTGCCTTATTACTTATTAACTTAATTTACTCCTTTAAAAACAGAGATTGAGTTTAGTATATAATGCGTTTATAAGTAGCCGGTCTGCCGAGATATGGAATGGTCAAGGTGGAACCGCTGTTGGAAGTAGGGGAATACTAATGTGAAGAGAATATAGATGCTATTATACGCGAGCGCCATATTCCTTAGTCTCGCCATTTAAATACATTTGACTTTTCACATTCTCTCCCAACTTAAGACATACTATATCTCACTATGCTCCCTTTTCTTCAAAGTAGAGATTTCTCATTGATTGGGCTATGCTTTGCCCTGGCCTTTGTGACCCATTAGAATTATCGTTCAGCTTTAGGCAACTTTATAAGTTTCCCAGTCTGAGCGGTGATGTGAGCATCGTGGGCAATAATAAGACCCTCCCCAAAACTCTCCCCGGAACTTCTGGCCGCATGACGGGCACTTATACTGGCTGACTGATCTCGATGGCTTGCTGCAAAGAAAAGGGATCAGGTCGGCTGCAAAGTCTGGCATCTTCCTTATAAGTTCGCAAAAACCATCTTTCTTGAGAAGCTCATCAATATTCTTCCTCGCAGTCTCCACGACTATATCTCGAAGTCCTCTATCTTCGGCGGGAGTAGACTGATAGACCACTGTAACGGTAATTGGAAAATCATCCATACTCCATCCCGTGGTCACAGCCAAATCAAACTTGTTCTTGGACTCTGCCTTCAATGCTGGAATGTCGTACTTATCGGCGATTTGGTACATTTGAGCGTCAAACACCATGGTAGAAGTACCATAAGTGTTGGTGTAATCGAATGAGTAGATGAATCGTAGCATTGCTTCAACAACGCTTGGGTCGAAATCTTTGATGTCGATCTTCCTCTCGGAACTTTCCTTGAATCCTATAAGTGGCGCATTCTCAACAACGGGAATATGTCCTACCTTCCAGTCACCGTTCAGAGCCTTTGCAAAGCACTTCGAGTGGGTAGATAATATGATTCGGTGAGCTTTGAACTCTTGGCCGTCACAGGCAACAGTCACATCGGACAGGGCGTCAGTATTGTAATACCTAGCGGTTGTATTAGTATACCTCAGCTCATGACTCGTTAGCTCGACTTACTCCTTCAAAGAGGTGAGGAATGCTTCTACACCTTGAGGCGCCATCGTATGGTGGAGCGGACTGTCTGGGCAGATACTTGATTGAAGGATGGCCTTTTCAGCTTTCAGATTGACGAGTTTCTTCTTTTTCATAGCCCAAAGGACGGATCAAACGGGATGAATGTTCTAAACAGGGTGGAAAAGCTGTTACTAGAGAAATTACAATTGAAAGTTTAAGCGTGTTGCCGGCTACCTTTATGTCATGTCCGAATGGTCGGCCTCCCGCATCACGCATGGCGGGCCTCCCAGAGGGGGCACGCTCAACTCTTTCAGCCAGCAGATCTTCCAGCCATAGAATTGTCATTTATGTGCGTTTTCTAAAATAGGGTACTGCATTGGTTGCCTCTGCTTCAAGAAATTCCGTATTGAGCTGCTACGCCTGCGCAGGATTGGACTCTGCGGAGATTGTGATGGTGCAAGTAGCAACTGCTTTATATCCCGCTGCTTTTTTTATCATAAAGTGCGATCATAAAGTGCTATGCGATCGTTTAAAATGAAAGGAATTTCGGAAAAGAAGAAAAAAAGAGTGATCGATGAGACATGTTGCTTATTACGTGGGTGGTCGGCCTCCCACAGAGAGAATGAGCATGAGCATGGCGCCTGGCAAAACTTCGCGGGCGGGGATCTGCGGCCTTATTGTGCTATAATGAATTCTTTAAGATTGCTAGGAAGCTTGAACTCTCGTTCACCCGTCAATCTAAACACAGATCTGCAGGGGAACATTCCTTCTGCCTATGGGCGGGGTGCAACAGAGTACCGGTAAATCTGTCACTTGAGTTAGACCAAGTACCCTTGTACCTCGATTATCTGGTCAACGGTTCACAAAGCCAAGCGGCATATAAGGTTCAGAAAATATGGGAGACGTTGAGGTTTAAACCTATCACGAGGATCGGAACTCGGTCCGGAGCCCTACACTAGCGTGCATGGAGCGGGGTTTCAGAGTGATGACTCTTGACATTCACAAGGGCCGGCTTTTAGAATTCTAGAACAGGGACTTCAACAGGCACGTAACAGATAAGATGGATGGATTATTATGGTAAGTCTTTATGATTAACTGCTCATAGATGCTCGTAGGAGCTGGAGACATAGCGAATAAGGAGATTTAGCATTCCTAGCAAACTCATCTGCTAACATGCGTTATCCACGACGTAAATAAAATACACGTAAATGAGACCTTCCCAACCGTTTTGAATGCACACCAGTGGCTGCATTGACAGTGAATGAGCCGCCCTTCAATTGAATTGTCCATCCTTATCAAATTATCATTCTTTTAAACCAAGAATATTATTTTAAACCCCTAAAGAACAGAACGAACAGAGAGAAAAAAAATTAAAAATTAAGAAACATAAAGAAGTAATACTAAAATAGAGAGGTCAAGAGGAACAGATATCTCATTCCAGATCCATAATATCTCGCAAGGCCAGGCGCAGTAGGTTGCGCGTCAAATCGTGGTTCTCAGGTTATCGAATTTGTCGTTGTGTTGGGAGGATCCATAGAACAATTGCTAGGAATTGAGGCTTGTAGTAGCAGTGAAGGATCAAGAGGTCCAGAATGCAGAAGATCTACAATTCTGTTCATGGTGTATTGAGATAGCCATAGGGAGTAATTCTTTCGTGCTTTAGAGTCTTCTTGTTGTAAGGGGGAATGATGTTGTTTAACCAAAGGCATAGTAAGGGTAGGATTGGTGGTCATAATGTTGTCTGACTTGTGAGAAATTGGCAGGTCAACTTGCAAGTTGCGTTGTTTTTAAAGAAACCCAAAACTGGCGCGGGCTAATATAGGCCGTGTTGGTTTTTCAGAATTTATTTACGTTAGGGCGGGGGGTAAGCTATCCGGCCCGGTCGGTGGAGGGGCCTCAGTCTCAAGTTTTGAGGTCAAAACCAACCCTGCCTGCATCACTAGCGCACAACTGTCATTTGTACAGTTCCAGGCAGTACGTCAGCGACACGGCAGAGTTCACCCGCTACAAAAATCAGAGTCCAAGAGGTGTCCCCCTCAAAAAGTCAGATCAGCGTTCTGCAACCATCCCTCTTCATCGTACATATCTTGAATTCACCAGATTTATTTTCAGAGAAATAATTAATCTCAAGTCGTTCTATTTTCTTTATTCAATATGGATGATCCAGCATCGACATGGCCTGCCTGGAAGTTCAATATGAAGAGGGAAGATCTACCTACCAATCTTCACGACCAGTACAACACTTACCTTGCACCCATCCAGAGCCCAGAAGCCTTTTATCACGATATCTCCGACATTGCCCACACAGCGCATTCTCTCGCCGAATTCCATAATTTGGCGCATGATCGAAGGCAACAACGACTCGACGAATTGAATGAGGCACTCGAGTCTGCCAGTTACGAAATAATTGGCAATCCGAATCTTATCGAGACACCTCAGTGGGAGCATGCCGTTCAGCTCTTCCGTTCCAATTCTCTAGACTCTCTCGTTCAATATTTTGCTTCATACCTTCCCCAAGACCACCGCTGGCATCCGCGGTGTAAAGGCTCTGTACTGTCAGATACTGAGGGCAGTGTAGCTGCAAGACTAAGTGTCGCAGGAAGCAATCCCATCGCAGCGAACGAGACTAGTCAATTAAACGCCCAAACCTTGCCTTCGACGTCCACGATATTCCACTCGAGACCAATATCGAGAAGCAGAAGGCTCAAAATAATCGAGCCATCACAACTTTCGCAGGACACTATGTTGGGCCAGTCTATGGAGTCAACGATGGAGTATGCGCAACCACAGGAGCACACCTCTGATGTTTCTAGTGAGGAAAGTCAAGTAAGTTCAGCAGCTGGGATTTCCAATTCTATCGCACTTCAAACTGTTGAACATAGAGCGGATAAAACGCACATCGGGACTGCCGGTCGCAAGAGGAGACAATGTATAGATATGCGTTCGAAGAAAGTTGACTTTAAATGCATCCATTCAACGGCACAGACGAGAGAGTCTTTTCATTATCATAAGAGACCAAGGGGAACTACCCTGGCTTCTTTTCCCACCAATTCATTATCTTCGCTGGGTCTTAAGGCCCACGATGTACCTGGTGACGGCTATCGAACTGGTACTGAGAGTAAAACTGGATTAAAGCGGAAACGTTCTTAAACAATCAGAGCTTTCAACAAGGCCTTTCTTATCTATTTATGCCACAATCTCGATGGAATTGTACTCTTTCCTCTTTTAAAGGTCTTAACTTCTTTTTAACATAATATATTACCTAGTAATCCATAATAAAAGATTGCGAATTATAAACTCGGGCAAGATCAAACACTACATCATAGGGATTATCAGCATGCCAGCATGGGATGATGGGTGTCAGTAAGGGCATAATGGAAGTTCATGGAGGCTTCCTGATGGAGATTGACGTATGTTGTATGTAACCATAGAGTGTCGATCTCATTGTTGCTATCAATTCACATGTTGACCTGATCACATGTTTGAATTTACCTCGGTATGAAAAAGTGTAAGACTTGTAGATTTTCGCCCCAACAAAACTAGGTTGACCAAATTCAACAAAATTTGACGGTCATAAGAAATTTAGATTCAGATTAAAAAATTATATGCTTCTATACTTAATATAACGTGCACTTCGTCTTTAATTTCTTAACCCGAGCCCGAAAATAACTGAAGCTTTGGAAAGTTTCTCAACAACACTGCTTGTTCAATGGCGGGAACATCACTCTGGGATTACATATTTATGCGCACATCGATCTTATTCTTGCATCTCATTGCACCACTGAGCATCATATTTTCTCTCATTCTAATACTGGTTCCTCTCCCTGTCTATATTCCGAGGGTCCTTCAGGCATGGCTTGCTCTCGAAGCACTTTTCTATCTAATCATATATCTGCCACTCAACAAGCACCTCCAAAAGCCTGCAAATCATCCCCCTCCGCCTTGTCGAGCCGATCGCCGAAAGTTATTCTTACAATGTCATGAAAATATCCCCGACTTGGCCCTGTACCTCAAGAAGTGGTTCCGGGGTGCACCAGAGGACGAAATTAAACGTGATAATGTAAAGGACTTCTTCCGCTGGGCATTCCTGAACATGGAAGAACATGATTCGGCATATGATGAGGAACTAGAGGAGTATATTGGAGAATTCGAGGAACTACTCGGTAGAAGGTTTGAGTCTGGCAGGGGTAATGCCAAGTGCCTCAGAATGACCCTTGACAAGGTCGAGATGCTACATCGAAGTTTAACGTGGTACCTGGTAAGTTTTAGGTGACCTGGATGGCCAATTTATCTGTCATAGGCGCTGGATTACTGATTTTTACAACATTACTATCCAGTGCATCTTTGTTGTCGACACCATAGCGTCCATTTCTCTCCAGTACCACTCTTTCAGCTTTCACCGAACGTCGCTGTCCCGGTTTCTTACTACTTTCCCGCTCCGACCGTTTACTCTATTTGCAACTTACAAATCTCCCGCCAAGGCCCTTACGTACTGGCACCGTCCACATACTTCTAAAACAAGGCTGCCCATTATATTTATCCACGGCATCGGCGTGGGACTTTATCCGTACATAAATTTCCTGGCTGAAGTAAATGCCGCTGATGACGCTGACGGAGATGTTGGAATTATTGCTATTGAGATCTTATGTGTAAGCTCTCGCATTACATCTGAAGCTATGTTGAAAGATGAAATGTGCGATGAAGTCAGGCGTATATTGACTGCACATGGGTGGAAGAGTTGCGTATTGGTTTCTCACTCGTAAGTACCATGAATTGATTTTAAATCGACCTTGCTAACATTTGTACTTGGAAGATATGGCAGTGTTGTCGCCGCCCAGCTTCTTCGCGACCCCAAGATCTCCGTGTATATAGGCCCCGTTGTATTCGTTGATGCAGTATCGTTTCTGCTGCATCTGCCTGATGTAGCCTATAACTTCGTAAGTTTATTGGAAGTCTGAACCTGCTCGCCCAAACTGACTGATTCTCTTTTCGCCAGATCTGTCGACGCCCAAGTCAGACCAACGAGTACCTACTCTCCTACTTTGGCTCCAAAGACATAGGTATCGCTCATACCCTCTTCCGTCGCTTCTTCTGGGCCGATAACCTCCTATGGAAGGAGGATCTACAGAATCGTCCTACTGCTGTGGTCTTGGCCGGTAGAGACAGTGTTATCGACACGAAATCGATTCGGGCGTATCTTCTAGGCTCGCACGATTGGGTCCGAAAGGCACCTGAAGTGACAGGGAAAAATTTAAGCAATGGAAATGTGGATGTGATCTGGTTTCAGAACTTGGATCATGGACAGGTCTTTGATCAGAAAACGACAAGGCTGCGGCTCGTTGAGACTGTCCAAGCATTCTGTAACCGAGTGGACAGAGGGTATCATAAGGCGATGGTAGATGAGATTAAAAAGAACTAGATTTCTCCTAATCTCATAAAGATGGATTGGTATTGCTACACCTTTTTGCCTCATTCTCCTATGTAGGATTCGCTTCCACAATTCTAAGCAAATACCCATCGTTATCAGGATTGTCTGTCCACTCAATCTCCTTTTAGGTAGAACTAGCTTCTTTATTCTTCTTCTTTTCTCTGCGCAGCTTTTTCTTGAGCTCAATGACCTCAACATCCAACTTGGAAATCCTGTTCTCATAGTCTATTGTCTGATCCTTGTATCTGTTGCATTCCTGTTCAAGCTCAACGATTCTCTCAAATTGCTCATTGACCTGGGCAATTGTATCTTCAGATCCCCCTTCTCGCTCCAACATGTCTTTCAAGTCGTTGAAGATCTGTCGCTGTGACTTATTCTTGGCTTGCAAAGGGTCTTGGTCCTTGGTGATATTGTGGGCTTTCTGACTCTGCGTGAGACGATCTTTCTCGTCATCGATCGCCTTTTGACGCTCTTTGGCAGTGGAGTGCTTTGAAGATATGCATACACAGTTTCAATTAAAAGTAAAAGTTCCAGGCCGGATATAACCCATCCGAGTGGGATAATATTATCCTCCCCCCACCAGGCCAGCCCTGCTATTGCTATCAGCATGATGACTGCTAAGATGAATCGTAAGGCGATCGCGCGAATGGGGTTTCTGATGAAGGCATGGAAGATATGTTCCGAGGTGTGCCATTGGCCCAGGATTTTGCGCCACCGTTAGGGGAGAGCAGGTCGAACTTGTTCATTTAGTTTGGTGCTCCATCTTCGATATTTTGTTCGGAGCATGGGACCTGCTTGTGCAATCTTTTCATGTATTGCCTGACCATGTTCGCTGTTTTGCGTGGAAGACATTTGGAATCTGGTACATCCAGACAAGCAAGTGGGAAACGGGAAAGTCTAAATGAAGAGATTGTGATTCGGAATGACGGTATGCTAAAGTCCTTTTTGCGATGTCTCAAAGGCTTATCACACAAACTTCAGCCTCATCAGGCTCTGAGAGTAGTGCTGACGGGCTTTAAGCCGGCATGCACTCCTATCTGCTACCATGATTATTGCATGGAGCGCAGCCAACAGAGCTGGGTGAACACTGCATATGTCGTGTCGGACAGTATTTGGTACGGAGGCATTAAGGCGGGCACCATACAAAATAAAAAGCGCACGCACCTTTTCTTTTCTTTTCTTTTTTTACACCCGTTAGCTTGAACACATTCTGACAAGGACCCGGATAATGGCGAGAAACATTATGCTGACAAGGCTTGCGGGAGCTGAAAAGCTTGTGTGCCAGCAAGCTCCTCAGCCGACCTTTTACTGTTACACGTATCTCCGGTCGAGACCGGAGGTCCAACAGTGATAAACATGCAAACCGTGGCCCTTCTTGATCTCTAAGAAATAGGTCATTTAAAAACTCTTTCATAATTGTACTGCTCTGCAGCTGGTTTCCGTCGGCTATTCCTGAGTAGGATTTGCCTCCACTGTTCCAAGCCAATACTCATCTTTATCAGGATAGTCCGTCCACTCATGCTCCTCGTCCTCTACATACAGCCTGACAATTTTTCCATCAGGATCCTCGCAAGCCATTACCCAACCCTTGATCCCCATGAATATTTTGCTTCTATTTACCCCATGAGCATCTAGCCAGACACCCCATTCCTCCAGATCAGCTCGCGTTCCTACTCCCCAAGTAATTGGATCCCAACCCTTCTGTGTTTCGGCCTGAGTTGGGACATGGCGCAGCTCTATGATGAGCTTGGTTGGTTCGTGCTGTAGCATGATGGCAAAGAGCTTATGGTCTGGAGTGTAGTGGTTGTATTTGGGGACGCGTGTCAGATGAAAGAGTTTTTCGTAAAACTCTCCGGTTTTGAGGATGTCGTTGCAAGGGAGCTTGAGGTGGTTGATACCAGTGAAAGACTTTGGTTTAGTCAAGCCCTGCCTAGCTGCAACTGATTGAGACATTGTGAAACTTTTCTGAAAGTGATGGAATTTGTCTGGCATCCTCCTTCACTCAAGTTGGGTCTTTTATACCTCTCTGATATCACTTCCATCGGCCATAGTAATCCGATTCTTCCGACCCTCGCGAGATCGACACAGGCATCATCCGAGCGCCCGAGCCGCCCGTTACTCGTAACAGCGTATCCGGACAAGGCTGAACTATAATCGTGGCCCGCACGGAAATGACGTATGGTAAGGTGACCTAGTCTGTGCTGCTTCTAAGCGTTTCCCACTAGTAATGCAGCTATAACTACAGGCTGTTCATAAGACGCTATTGAGTCGAGAATTGGAGCCTTGAATTTCACTAAAACTGACGGTTCCTATATTTACAGTCTATGATCCGTCACTAACCGGTGCAGCCATTCCTCTCAAACCTAGGCTCCATAATAGTCGGTGCACATAGCTCATTATGCAAGTCACTTTTTCTAAAACGCCCCTTATTTGTTGGCGCGTACAGATGGCCTTTGTAAGCTAGTAGATGCTGTATATCTAATTGGCAGATGGTCACTGTTATAGTGGGTACACTCCCTTACGAGTCTTGATGCTTACCGCTCTTTTCTCCTATTGAACAACCAAGGCCCTCTCAACAACTTACAACTTGAATTACTGTGCAAAACTATGCTGTTGGCGATTGCTAGCTGAAGAGCTGAATGATCGTTACCGAACATTGCCCCCAAGCCTTGAGACACAGCCTATCCCGAGATGACCGGAAATGAACGAGAGCTATGCTCTAGAGCTACGAGCGGTACATCTAATACACAATCGAGACTGGAGACATTTCACCTATTTATGAAGTTGCCGTACGACCTGAGGCGTTCAATCTACCTCCTTGCTACTCCCCGCCGGATCGTTCGCGTGAAAGAAGGGCCAATTGATATCAAGGAGAGAGGAAATTGGCCCGTGGAAGATGGTGTGACCTATTTTGACTATGCATACGAGAGATTCTACAATCAGCTGCAAGACACCCTGCCGAATTTCCAGTTACATCCCGATCTGGCAGGTTTTGCATATAACTGGCGGCGCAACATTCCATGGGCATCCTACCGTCATCCATACAGGCAGACATGTTTAGAAGCGTACGGCTTCACTTCAAACAAGCCTCCCTCTGAGCCTTGGCCCCCATCACAAGACTTACCGCGGATCCCTACGGACTGGCTTATCGACTATCCCGAGCTTGCATTCGAATTAACCCGCAATTCCTGCTTGTACAGTGATGCCGAGATACCGGTGCTTCTACATGTTTGCTCTGAGTCACGAGAAGCGCTCGTTAGATGGGGTTATCGACTCTTCTTCTCGACTCGAACATGTGAACCAAGGACTTGGTTTCATCCTGGCCGAGATCGTCTCTACGTCCCTTATAAGCAAGACTCTTTTCATCGAGACGAGGGTCCAGAGCAACTTCACACTCTGTACCCGTGTCTTGAGCCTGGGGTTCTACTGTCAGGTTGCCGCTGGGACATAGGTCAATACAGCTTGAATGATTTGAAACAAGTCAAGAACGTCATCCTCGGAACACCCGCGGAAAATATCGATAAAGACAATTTAGTCAAACATCTTCAGGGTCTCCTTACGCTTCTTTCAGAGCTTGAAGAATTATTCCTTGAGAACTGGGCAGTTGAGGACTTTGAATTTTGGCTCAGTGCATACCCGGGTTCACCCGCTGTGGATTTGAAGACACCCGCCAGTTCTATCGTTTGTGTACCTGTTGAGGATATTGACGCTATAGGGTCAGTCTTCTGGCATATTGATGGTAGAGGACACGTCAGCTTCCGGCGTGCCCAGCCATACAACGAAGTAGAATCATTGAGATACACCGGATATCGGAACAGTCAGTTTAACCGACATCTGACCCGCCAGTCCCAGTCTCATTCGTACCATCTGGTGCAAGCCGAGTCAGTCACCTCTCGGATCCTTGCATGGAGATACGATCTTGCAACTGGCGAATGCCACAAACCACGGATTCCCACCATTCGTCATGTCCATCTCTGCCCTGAATCATGCTCAGAGGTCTACATGGCTACCAGGCACAATTTCTGGAGGGCTCTCAAGTCCCTTGACTATGAACAAATACGGGAACCTGATTTCAGGGAGAAATTTTTACAACGGATGAACAACTGCCAGTCTCTTTTCATTACCAGGTGGTGGGACCTCGGATATGACAGCGAATGGCCAGAAATCCTTGAAACTACGCACTCATTAGATGCAGAAGGCGAGGTACAACCGCAAGTTTTACTTCAGGCTTGGTACCTAAACAGGTTTGAGATCCCAGAGCCGCAGTTTGTCAAATTTTAATGAGTTTATGATGATCTTATGAACATTCCTGTATATTTCAAATAGGATAACACTTGCTTACTTGTGAGTGCCTACCATGTACCTGATTGATAGTTAAAGCTTAGTATATCTCCACTTCAAGCGGTTCCATATCGGCAATCTGAGCCTTGATACAATCTCCCTTCTTCAGCCACCTATTCCCATGAGAAGTAGCGGATCCTGCTGGTGTTCCCGTCATGATCATATCTCCGGGTTCCAGAGGAATAACCTGGCTAATCTCGGCAATGCACTCTGCCGGACAACGAATCATCTCGCTAGTCCTCCCATCCATCATCAGAACTCCATTCAGCCACAGCTTGACGGGCGCATCATCCAAGTTTCCAATGCATCCTTTCGGCCAAAAGATAGGCCCGCAGGGTTTCATTCCTGGCTGTGCTTTGCCTCTTATGATGTCAACCAAAGATTGAGGCCCTGTCTGGAAGAGGTCGCGGCAGCTTAGATCAAGACCAATGGTGTAACCGGCAATAGCGTCAGAAGCTTGCTCAAGCGTTGTGTTCTTGGCAGTCTTCCCCATTACAACTGTCAATTCGCATTCCCAGTCAAACTTTTCCGTTGCCGGTGGCATAGGAACTGTTTTACCTGGACCAACAATAGAAGTAGTTGGCGGGCAACTGAAGAATGGCATGGGATCCCATTTCTCAGCAGCGAGTCCCATCTCTTTTAGGTGGCCGGAATAGTTCGCTCCCACAGCGAGCAGCTTATTGGGGTAGCGTACCGGCGTATCAAATTTTACTTCGTGGAGCTGATACCGCGTCATACTGTCTTGATTATCCTCCTTTGTGATTTGGAAGGCCAGCTTCTCCAGGGCTTCATAGTATGAATGCCAGTTTTGAAGAAGATCCATGACACTGCGGCCTTGAAAGGATGGCTCGAGGGCTGCCAGCGGATACGCCCATTGTTCAAGAACAAGAGCTGCTTCGAAGTGGTCCTCGACATTTCGGATGGTTGCAATACCGAAGGTAATTGTTTCTGGATACATGGTAATTCAGCGGTATTTTCTGGCGTGATGAGAGGAAAGTTTACGCTTTTCAAAATTGTGTTGTTTAATGAATCTGAACTTTCATTCTACAACCCAGGAGATCTTTATATCTTTCATACTAACTTGCAACGGGTAGAGACCAAACACGCTTGTATGGCGCATTGACAGCGAGACGACGCAATGATAGCCAAAATGCAGTTAGCATTGTATCCGAAACCGACGGCAAAGTTGCATCTGCAATGGACCATTACGACTTCAACCTGGGATGATCATCATGGAATTACTTTACGCTAGCATTGCCGATCAATCCTCCACCAAGTTCTACGGATGCAAAGCCTCTTTAGGTTTAGTTCTTACACCGGATGCACGGCCTCTCTAGGCTTAGTCGGATCGCAAACAATATCCGTTTCTATCCGTTTGGGTGCTGGAAGACGCGGATATAATAAGCAAAGGGCAACGAGATGTCTCCGATTATCAAAGACAAGAGTGTCAATCTACTAAATCTTTTGTTTCTATTACATATCTCACAATGGCTTCCTCCAATACTCCTCAGCCTAGCTTTGACAATCCTGGCAAGACCGTTCTGAAGCCAGCCAAGCTGGCACACGTTGTCCTTCGTACCAACGATTTTCAACGTCTGTCTTCTTATTACCAAACCTTCCTACAAGCCAAAATCAACTTTGAGAATGAGTTCATGCACCTCCTCACCTATGACGACGAGCATCATCGTATTGGCATAGTCAACATGGACATCGCCAACAAAGATCCCAAAACATGTGGCTTAGAGCATATCGCCTTCTCATACTCAAGCCTCACAGACCTGGCAATGTCATACCTTCAGCGTAAGGAAAATGGCATTGAACCGTTCTGGTGTATTAACCACGGCCCAACTACAAGTCTGTATTATCATGACCCCGATGGAAATACAATTGAGTTGCAAGTCGAGAATTTTGATACGTTGGAGGAAGCGACCGAGTTCATGAAGTCGGATGCGTACTTGACGAACCCTTTGGGTGTGGACTTTGATATGGCGGACTTGATTACAAGGATTAAGAGTGGTGAAAGTGAGAAGAGTTTAAAGCAGAGACCAGCTAGTGGACCGCGAGACTTGACTACTGTCCCAGCCTAAGCCAATGGCCTCAATAACGTGTAATTGACGGGAAATATGGGCAAGGGTATATGGAACCTCTCTTGGATATAAGGTTGAATATTAAATCAATTTATTCCGTTCACACGCCGCATCCATTCTTCAACTCGGTAAGTGAAGGCTTTATGTTCAGCTGACACTCGCTTCTCTTGTTGTAGGGCCCAGCATACGGCACGAGCAAAACACCATGTGATCTTCCTCCCCGTCAAACGAAGCTCACCCTCTGATTGCATCTCAACTGATCCTAGGAGAGGAGTGATCGATTCCATAAGAGTATCGGCTATATGGGAAATGGCCACTAACTGAGTCTCAATCATCCGGTCCAGGTTCGCTAGCTCGAGCTGATCTGTAGTAATGGTTCTCATTGCAACAAGTGTGTCTATCAACATTGTACGTAAGGCCAACTGACCTTGATAGAAGAAGGTCATGTCGTGTGCGATTACCGGATCTTGGTAGATCCAAACCAGACTTGTTAAGGGCATTGAAGACGATATCAAGATATTGAATACAACTGGATGTTCGGAGAGTTGGATGCGTTCCGGCTCCCAAAATGGATTCAGATCGCCTTTCCATTGTTGAAACTCTTTCAAATGACCTTGTAGTCGTAAAACCAAACGTTGTAAATCTACCCAGGTCATTGAACCGCTGAAAAGCTGACTCCGCGTTAGGGTAAGTGTTTGCTGGGCTTGGAGTTGTATGGCACCAAGAATATGAGCTGGAGTTGATGGGTCAAGTTTATCCATACAAGCTGACTGCACTGGCAGTGGACTGAGCTCCAGTCCAAGTTGTCGGACCTGTAAACGACGATTTGCCATTCTATACAGAGCATGGCCCGTTGTCGAGAGAACTTGCCCTGCCCCTCTGGCTGCGAGCATATACTCGATGGCGTTGCTGTGTAACTTGAGTGGTTCCTCTCGAACCATGAACACGATCTGCTTCTCCGTTAGTATTGTACCTCAGGTTATCACTGTGAAAGGGCCATACCTCGAACATGTCAATAGTGAGAATAGCCATCAACATCATATCGTCAGAAGGAAGTGCGTGCTGCATGATGGCTGTCCTGACTGCCGCCAGCGAAGCACCATATCTCGAGAGTGCCATCTGAGTCATATTACCATGGCTGCTCAAGAGATGTCGGGCATTAGCTAAAGCAAAAGCTTCCACTGCGAGATTGAGAGCAGATATTGGAGGAGCCTTGGCTTTCATGACAGGTAGTAAGTCCAGGTACCCTGGAGCCACTCGCGTCGCATATCCTTCGGAAACCCATTCACCATAAAATATGTCCAGTACTCTATCTTCAAGTCTGTATAGAACTGGACTCGGAATTGTTCGTGAGGCTTGGAGATTAGCTTCGGCTCAAGGTATACCGCTTAGAACAGGCGACTCACAACTTTGAATGCGACTTTCGTTCACTGCACATGGTGAAGCTTCGCTGAAGCACATCTTTTTAACCATTCTTCTTGGACTCCGACGTGATCGCTGAGAATTGATCTTGGCGGTTTCGTTCTCATCTTGAAACAGGTACCTAGACTCAGAGGGATAGCCGGTGCAAAGAATTTCCCTTTTCAAGCAAAAGCTGCAAGTCGGTCTTTCGAGGTCGCACTTTATGATAGAATCAGTCAAGTGAGATCTCAAGACAGCCTAAAGAGTCTGACCTTCGCTTTGGCGATTCTGCATGGTCGGCAAGCTCGGGAGATGCCCATATTGAATCTGTGGTAGATCCTATAGGGATCAGTTCAATCTGCAGTACTGCTTGGCCTGCTTTCGTCGTTGAGAAGCTTATCGTGTTAAAAGTGGTTAAAATTCCCCGCCTCGAATGTTGAGGCGATATTATGGAGTCAGCCCTAACGGCATTCAGCGTTATGTCATTGCAGCTGCTTAGCTTCCAGACGGCACGTAAAGCTGTACGTACAACCAATGAGAGTCGAATCCTTTGGTGTAGTTCCGCCTCGGCCACTATTACTGATAGGTAACATTTTCGGCCTTCACTAATATATATTACCTATTATTGCCAGACTGGCTTATAGCTAAATGTACTACATGATAGAAATTCCAAGCTTTAGTTATAAAGAAAAATTTAATTACTCAATAAATTAAAAGGTAGATTGAATCACTTACCCGGCGGGTTGAAAAGTGCCTTTGCCCCCCCCTCTAAAGAAGGGGCGACAAAACCCCGTAACCGGTCGAAACCGTAACCGGATAACCTGACTTCTGTATAAGATGCAGCTATCTATAATGATTACAAGGAAATAAAAGTTATATCAATCAATCGCTGTGATTCTATATAATTTGCAATATTAATTTCATTTAATTTAGAGCTTAAAGGCTGGTGTTGTGTGGTTATCTTCTAACCCGGCCGGTTCGCGCCCGCGACCTCGGCGCAGGCACAATTATTCCTCCAACCCCCCCATAACCTTCATCATTATCATCACGATACCGATTTGAGGCCTCTCGTA
>JACYFE010002162.1:0-34927 GCA_014764975.2 Fusarium sp. DS 682 | reverse complement strand
GCTGGCTAATAGTGGTAGATAGGCCCGCTCTGTCGCAGCAGCATTCGCAAGTTGGAAACCTTTAAAGAGCATCATGGGCAATTATTGCGATATTTTGATGGAAACTTTATTCTCATTTTGTATTCCTGGCTCAAAGCTCAAGATCATCCCTTAGACTCTTCGTCTTGTCGACTCAGCCCCTCTATAATGAAGACAATACTCTGCCAAATTATATATAACGGAACTATTTCTATGGTGGCGAACCTCACGTAGAGCATTCTATTAGTAGAGTTCAAGTGACTTGCATTGATCACGTTCCCTTATAAGGCTCTTAGGGTATGCAGCTGAGTCGGCAGCTGGTGGCAGTTGTTAGTGTTTAAATCTTGCAGCCCGTCGCTCGGTGGTGATTGTTAACCAGGAATGAAATGAATCAATCACAACAATAGCCTGTTCAATTCT
Organism: Fusarium sp. DS 682; assembly: GCA_014764975.2. Classification (NCBI taxonomy): domain Eukaryota; kingdom Fungi; phylum Ascomycota; class Sordariomycetes; order Hypocreales; family Nectriaceae; genus Fusarium; species Fusarium sp. DS 682. The sequence continues at coordinate 34,489 of JACYFE010002162.1, read as the reverse complement.
ATTGTTGTAGGCTCATCAATACAAGCAGCTGGCTATGGTGCATTGATAACTTGCCTCACCACTTGCTCACCTGCAACATGCATCCTCTTGGATCTTGCAACAGCTTTCTCTTACTTGGGCTCTCAACTTACTTCATTTGGGCGGGATCTTTCTCATCCCTATCTCGCTTTTAGTTTCTTCCACTGTCAGAAACGGCCTTGGGCTGCCGAAGAAACAAATCATGTCTGTTGCGAATCCCACAACCTCTTCCCAACCGGAGGAGTCCCAGAATCCTGGGTCTCGGCCTATAAGCCGTCTCGAGATCGGCCTCATTGTGGGTACCATCGTTCTCTTCGTCGCCTTGATCAGTTTCATCTTCATCATCCGAATTCTGGACCAGCGTCACCGCAAGAAGCACCGGATGAGAATGGCCGAAGAAGCCCGGAACCGTACTCCTGAAGAAGAGACACTGCGCCGCTGGCTGGCATGGATGACTGTTGAGCGTAAGTTGTACCAAAGGGAAAGATATAAGAGAAAGCTGCTAACGAACATGGTGACAGGCATCAAACGAAGCCTGCAATTCGTATGGGTGGATAAAGACAACAACCCAACAGATCCACCCCCCGAGTTCGTGGAACTTCAGCGCGCAAGGGCCGCAGCCCGTACCAGATCCCGCAGTCCGAGCCACAGTCAAAGGAATCGAACTAGTCTCTATCTTTAGTTCCCGGTTAATTCCAAACCCATCCACCGTAATGCGAGCGTGGCAAAGCAGTCAGATATGATAAGACATGGGTATGAATTGCGAAACGGGCGTAGTTGATTGCTGCCAACGTATTGAGCGTACAAGCGAATAAGGATTGGATTGCTTGCAGTGTAGGTTTAGCAAGACCACGGCTATACCTTATGTACAACGGATGCTTTTAGGGGGATAACGACATGGAACGGATAGCTATCAGTGAGCCCAGTTCCACATTGATGATCGACAATGCATAGTCAGTTGTGTTTCGAGGTCGGTATTCATTTTGGGAGGGAAGCTCCGAGGTTGTATCAGCCTATTACAGAGGAAATATCAGATACCTAAGTAGGTAGTAACCAACAGCATTTGCGCAATATGCATACTCTTATTACAATATCTTAAGTGAATAAGTGAATAAGTAATAGAGGATTGTTTATGGGGGAAAGAAACCACAACAGAGGAGTTTTTACTTTTGTGCCGACCAGATGTGCCTGCCTTTTGTTGTAGGTAACGAACGACCTGCCCTGGAGCTGCAATTGAAGCTGCCCAAACGCAAGCTCCATGTCGCGTCAAGGTGTCGATCACGTGATCACCTGTCAAGAAGGCTCCCACTGCTAGCCTATAATCCTTCCTACCGCCACATTCCGCGTTTCAAGCCAATTCCTTCAACTTCAACACGCGATATTACGCATAATTTTTGAGCCGAGGCCACCTCTGCACCCAGTATCCCAATGGCTTCGCGATCGTCATCTCGAGGCCGTTACAGGTCACGCACGCGGTCACCCACTCCACGCTCTGATCGTTCCCGTTCACCCCAGCGCCGCCATCATCACGACTCGCGATCACCAGCCCGCTCAACATCACCTCAGCGTCGTAATGGCCGTTACAGATCTCGCAGTCGCAGCCGCAGTCTGAGCCGTAGTCATAGCCGGGATCGAAGCCGCAGTCGCAGCTGGAGTCGTGGGGCCCGCGAGCGCAGCGACAGAGATAGAACTGCTTCCCCAGCCACTAAGAGCACAAAAGTACGGCTTCAATAGTTATGGTCATATGAGGAAGCTGACTTTGTACTCTCAGATCGTAGTGGAGCGTCTTTCTAAGAATATCAATGAGCAGCATCTCTATGAGATCTTTGGACAGTTTGGGCGCATCAAGGATCTTGATCTCCCCATCAATAGAACTTGTAAGATGAACGACTCTCTAATTTTTCTCGACAACAGCTAACGCTTGTTACAGTTGGAACAAACCGTGGTACAGCATATATACTTTACCACCACGAGGACGATGCCGAGGCCGCGATCGCCCATATGCATGAGGCTCAAATGGACGGCTCTGCGATCAATGTATCGATAGTGCTACCTCGCCGCAAGCTTTCTCCTGCTCCTCCAACGGCTCGGCGTGGAGCCAACATCGATCCCCGAGTACCTTTTGCAGGAGCACGTGGGGGACCCCCTGGTGTGGGCATGGGAGGAAATAGCAGCATGGGTGGGGGAGGTCGCCGTCGGGCATCTCCAGGAAGCAGGTACGGGCCCAGGTCTGATGTGTATCGCCCAGGATCGCGTTCGCCTTCCAGATCGTCGGCTGGCCCCCCTCCTTCCCGTGGGGGTGGTGGAAGCCGATATCGCAGTCGATCCAACAATTCTTATTCATCTAGATCACGCTCCAGGTCTCCAAGTCCCAGGCGAAAAGGAGCCAGCCGCAACGATGATCACGAGACAAGACGACGCGGCAGCATTGATAGTTACGGAGACCGAAGCCGATCTCGTAGTCGAGGACGCGGTTCAAAATGATTCACAATATGCCTTGAGGTGTAATTAATTTGCTTCGATTGGCGTTATGGGAGGATAGGAAAAGGAACAGAATAAAGAACAGCCCCAGGTTTTAATTAGCGTTCGGAGACAAGTTGGTCACTTGTATCTATCTCCCGGTTAGCAAGCTGACATCTGACCAGATCAAGATGTACGCATAACCATGTTCGGCAAAGATGCCTGTCGAAGATTTTCGAGAATCCCGCCTATCATCTTGTGCGGCTAATTACTCGCTCACCGTTCGATTTATCTATCATTGTTCAAGTTCAATTTATGTGATCTCGTTGTGGTTTCGGCGTTTCAGGACATTTGCCGCGGACGGGGCCAGCAGGGATCCCCCGATGCCTATTCATGGATACAATGCGTAAGCCACATACGTCGGAATCGGGAAGTGGAGGATAGATTTTCTGAGTGCTACTATTGCTGTAGCCACTACTTTCGAACGTATACTAACCATTCAGGGACCACTTCACTTCACTTCGCTAGATCCTATCTCCCATTTTTCACGACTCATTCTCCCCGCTCAACTAAGGGGAGCTGGTGTGGGGATACGAAAGACCCCATGCTTAGTGGACTTGGTCTTGGCGCACCTCAAACACTTCACGATAGTCCTTCTCCAACCAACACTCCATTTTACACCGAAGCACAGCGACAGTGGGATGACTTGAGTGGCACTGCCCATATACAAGCAACATGGCTCATCAAGCTAAGACAGCCCGAGTCCATGCCGGGGTCTTAGGCCTGGCCTCAGCGTCTTTCACCCACAACGGTGGCTTCTCCTATAGGGCTGAGAAGAGGCCGATCCTGCAACACCGCCATCGCAAGCAAGATCCATGAATCGCGAACGACAAGGGTATTGCTTCGCCTTGAGCTTAGCTCGGGTCACCGTTTGATAGGGGCCGCTGTTAGTCTGCACCACTCGCCATGCGACGGTCTGTCATGCCTTTCTAGATAGCCAGGTCGTGGCTCAGCTGTCAGTGGAAGCTCGGTTTAAACATGTACCGAGCATACAAATCGCAGGTGTTTGACACATAGCAGATCTAGTACCATCACGAGTGCCATACCAGCCAGGATGTCCACGTGGACACACACCATACAGAACGGTACAGTCCTGAATAAACTGTGCGCCACAATGGTAGTATCGCATCGAGAGTACAGTACACATCCCCTGACGGGTGTGTTCTATGCACAACCGTACGTCACATCACTATCGGCGGTTATACTAGCATCGTGTATTCACCGTCAAGAGCATATCATACCAGCATGTGATCCACTTGCATGGTGTCAATTGCGAGGTCCCTGGGCAGGGTACGGGTAAAGATGCTGCCGGCTAGTCAAGCCAGGAGATTTTACCCTAATCAGCTGGGGAACCTATACAGGCAAGATTCTGAGGCCCGATAGACAACACCTCGGCTCGTGCTCGGGTGTCGAACCTCCCTTTTCACATTACTACTTTGGGAGCCTTGCATATTCTGCATGGTACGACGGAGGAGGTGGTGTGTGGCGCATCGTTTATGTTTCGGGGACGCTGGCAAAAACCTGGAGAGCCTGGCAGATGGGCACCTGTCATAGGCCTGTATCCGAGTTTGGCAGCTGTCTGACATGGGCATGGATACCGTGCGCATTACAGGGTTCAAATCGGTTGTGCTACCGAGGATTCATGGTCCGGCTACGATTCCTTACTCTGCTGAGCTTTCTGTCCGATCTCCCAGGTAATTTTTCCCTTTGGGAGTCCCCCTTGGCAGCCACATTGGGACCCCGCCAATCTCTTTGGGATGCTGGGGTTCCTTTTGAGTTGGCGCTATCAAAGACGGCAAACTCGTTTCAGCTTGCATGGACCACGGCAGGTATAATGAGTCTAGAGCCCAAGATCAGCTTGACGCATATCATCGATGCCCCGGCACGCCATCTTGGGACCTTGCTCTTGGCCTTCTCGTCGTTTCTCCGTACATTGGATCTTCCTGCGGCCGCCTACTGCCTCGGCTTTGTTATAAAGGAGCATTCTTCCGAAATATGTAAAATGGCTAATGCTGTGGATTCTGTCTGAGGCTCAAATCGTCGATGAGAATATCGGTAGCTGTGCCATAGCTTTACCGGTACTTATTTAGCGCGTTCAAATATCTACTTACCTTGCCCGGTCTTTGGACCCTGGATTGGCTGTACCCTACCCAGATGCCTGGAATCTGCTCATCTGGGCAATATGTTCGTCGTGCACGTTCAATCCCCTCTGACTACTTTAGCTAGCTAATGGGCTCGGTGCGGACGATGTGTTGATATGAGGCACGATGCTAGATAGGACGATAGTGATCCTTTGAAAAGCAGCGAGAATGCCACCGGGCTTTTTAAGGCCTGATCCTGGGGCGCGGGTGCGGGTCTAGATGCCGTCGACTACACCTTACGCAGCTAATCGTGTTAGCAAACGTGGATATCTATCGTGGGCTACGCTCCTCATTGATCTAAGTATCCTACCCACCTAGCCAAGGTCCATGATGTGCCATGTCGTCCAAGGGCGAAACGTGAGTCTCGTTAGAAGGAACCGTGTCGCACAGACTATCTGGAGACACTGGGGGGACAGTAATGTCGAAGAATATAACATAAACCGCAGGCCTAGACTGGGACTATCTAGCGGATACCTTTTACCACTCCGACTAGTGTCTCTGGAGGACCCAGTGCGTCCTCTATTTTTTGTCCCGATGTCTCTTCAGTTACAGCCTTTGCAATCCTCTCACCTGTCCATGATGCCTTACATCCATACTCATCTTTATCTTGACTTCGATACTCTACGTGTGGCTCACCAGCCGATGTCTGTTAAATCGCAAGATCCAGACCCTCCGCCAACACCTCCAGGAGCGCCGCGTGTCCCTCCTCCTCAACCAAACCCGCCGCCTTCTCCTCCTTATTCTTGGAAACTGTTATGACATTTGAGCATCCATGCTTGCTATCGTTGTTGTCTTCGTCCAAAGTTTCTTTGCCGATCAAGCCTATTTCAGCTTTCTTGGAGTGACAAGGGTCCTGTTTTCCCGAAGCCAAGATCGACCTCCAAGAAGAAGGCCCCCTATTTCGCCGCCCAGAATTCGTGTCTTAAAGGTCTACCTCTTGTAGACCAGTTACCAAAAGTGGAAATAAACTAGAAAGGGAATTCGCGCCAAGTATCATGTCACTCATCCTACAGCAACAGGTCCGGAATCTCCTGCTTCTTCACATCTCGTGGGACGATCATGCCAGGATTCGACATGTGCCCCGAAACAAGAACTTGGACCGAATCGGCGGGAAAGACGGGAGTGTTGGGTAAGCCACAAACTGACAGCGTTTATGGTGTGGGTTGCGAGATTTGCATTATTTCAAAGGGGGGTGTGAGTGGGAGAATTACCGGTTTATTACGGTACGGTACAATACGGCACTGTGCATACGGAACGTACGGTATAGCCCATGGATACTCTGAAAGACTCTGTCAGAAGTGATACGGATAGCCTCCTGGGATGTTGGTTTGTAGGGGATATCATAACGGGCGGAAGAATCTGGCAGATGATGCGGCTTGGCGCATGAGCGAGACAGAACCGAGAGAGTGTGCTGCCATTCCGTCCATGGTCTTTTGAGGCCCCTTTCGTATGACGATTATGACTGAACGGGTGAGTGAGTGATCGAATAGTCCTGATTGTGATGGAGTTCTGATCTGTTCCGAGGTGGGGGGTGACAAATACTGCGTCTGATCCATGTTCATTCATAGTGGGCAGCGATACTGATTCATGTTCATTCATAGTGGGCAACGATAATGATTCATGTTCCTTTCCACCTCCTTCTTCTCTTTGGTTGAAGTTGTTTCAACCTTCGCCGAACTAAGCTTATTAACTAAGTAAGGCCAGGTAGGTAAGTAGTCAACGAGTCGCAGGACGGCATATTACGAAACCAGACCTATAGCGGGTCTATCCCGTTTATTCATCCCGACTTGATTTTGGCCTGTCGTTTGTATTCGGCGTATCTTGGGATTGCCTCTTGTAACTGTGGGTTTGTTTGTGATAACGCACGACTCAGTTGCCAAGGAATGGATACTGGTTACGAAATATTCACTCAGTAAGAGCCTGTATTTCTTTTTTCCCGATCTACAAATTTTCTTGTTATTGTATCTCCGGTATAATTATATGAATCAGTCGCGAGGCCAAGCTACCTTACCTTGCTTTGCCTCAGTCATATATCATGATACAATTAAGACTTGGGATACTTACACCTATGCTAGCTCAGCTCAGTCTCGAGGATCCACACATAATGCTTCACTTATAGGTAAAGATACGTATCGATAACCTTGTCAATCACACGCACTGCCCGTTCTATTTCCCTTAGTACAGATTCTCAGACTTTACCTAATAAGGTTGCCAGCCGACCCACGAACCAGATGAATAAATCTCTCCGGGTTGCCTTTGCCAGGGACCTTTCAGCGGCATCTTCCGTGCGTTATGACAATTAGCTGTTTCATGAACCAAGAACTTGTAGATTTATACTTAATAGGGAAAGTTGTGTTACCATTTAACTACCACTTGATGGCAAGGATTACCTTCGTGGCAATTGTGGTAATAATTACGATATAGTAACATCGGACCTGAACGGATCTAGAAGATCTCTCTGGGCATCTACATCAGACTAAAAAACTTCACCTATCACTTTACACGCCTGTTTCGCTAAGAAATTCGATCCAAGTTGGTCAAACACTGCTTGACAAAAAGCAAGGTCTGTGGAACCTCGAAGGAGACGATGGGCAAAGTCAGCATACTTGCTTCCGCTAACGACCGTCGGGGTATTGATTGAGAGACAGAAATCTAAACTACTACAACCGGGTCCAAACACCGAAGCTCAAGAAACACAAGACAAAGAGACCAGAAGAACACCATCTCTTTACAAGAGCGCCATCCCCGCACCTATGCCTATAATACCTAGTGCAGCGCGAGCAGCATGTGCCGTAGCCCGGGGAGCGGCCACTCCCCTGCTAGACCTTGTCGGGAACCATGGCGTCACCGCAGCATTGTTTTCAGCTTCGTCTGCTGGTGTAGGCGTTGGTGTGTTTGTCACTGGACAACTCGTGGTGCACGGGATATCAGAGTCAAAAACATCGTCAACACCAGCTGATTTGAATACGGGATTTTGCAGCCAGAGACTGGGATTAGGGGCAGCATCCGCCTCTTTCGGGTTATTGACATTAGAGATAATGTGGAGGATGCCATTAGAAATGAGAAGGTCAGTTGTGATAATCTTGGCAGAGTTGACAAACTTCTCGTTGCCAATTTGACGGACGTGGACCTCTCCGTCATTCAATGTGGTAAGAGACGTGGCATTGTCAAGGCCGGTCGAGACCAGAACCTTTCCGGGTACAATGTGGTAGCCCATGACACTCGCCAGCTCCTTGGTCGACATGCCGCTGAGTGCACTGCCAACCATCTCCATAGCTTGATCTCTTGGGGCAAAGACAGTGATGTCTTGGCGGCCAGCAAGATCAGGCATGAGACCAGCTCTGAAGAGGCCACCAAGGAACGAGTCTACCTTGCTTGCCATCAGGACTTGACGAATACCAGAAGGCGGAATCAGCAGACTGTCCACAATCTGAATGAGACCGCCTTGGAACTTAATATCGTAGTTGATGACTGTAGCCCGATTGCCCAACCGGGTGCTGAAGATGACATCGTCAGGTTGCTTGTTGATGAGAATGTTCTGACCAGCAGTGACATTACTCCACTTGGGATTGAGAAGAAGTGTAGGCCTGACATATGCAGGTCCCTCCTTTAGTTTCATTGTGCTTATGGTACCCTGCAAGATGTGGTACTGCAGAAGCGGAACAGTGACCTTAGCATCGTTCGGGTCCCAAATATTAGAGAGAGGTGAATAAGGGATCTGGTTGAAGGCATCGTTCGAAGGAGCAACAATCTGAAAAGTGTCAGATATAATTATTTACCTGAGATATGGAAAACGGGATGCAACTTACCGTGACACCCTCATAGCTGGGCAGTTGCAACAGGACATCGGGGAATTTCTGACAAGTCAGCGATAATACTCGTTAACTCACAAAAACATCTATCATACCTGGATCAATTTGTAATATGTCGAAAGCTTGGGGTGCCTCGACAACACACTGCCTAGGTCCATGGGCAGAGCCTCACTAGTATCGTCAGCTGCTGCCAATGATACTAGACTGGCGAGACCAGCAAACACTCGTGACAAGAGCATTGTGTGATTATTTCTTCGGGAAAAAAGGAATGTTATGAAAGTTAAGTAGATTTAGCTTGAAAGAAAGGAAAGGAGACTGTAGACTATTCGATCTACTACTGCAGCAGAGTAGACGATTTGGAAAGGTAGTATTGTACACTCTGGTGCAGAAGTCAAGAAGACCAAGAAGAATTCAGTGAATATGTTTCAGACAAATGAGTGAAAGATGCAGTAGGGAGCGTGGTCAACACGGTGAAGGAGAGAAATCCATTCGGGGAACGATAGAAGAAATGTAGAAACCAAGGATCGAAAAAAAAAACGGTCATGCAACAGGGCTTAATAAGGACTGTCTAAGAGGCGAGCCTCAGACAACCTGTACGGATATCCCGCCAGTCTGAGGAATTTGGATACTAATTAGAGCCGGGTGACGCGCATGGTGAGGGACGCTACTAGTAGTCTCACCAAGAGGATTCCCAGAAGTCCAGCGCCTCACGAGTGAACCCAAAAATATCGCCTAGCATCTAGGGTCATGGAGGAGCATAGCTATGCGGGACGGTACTTGTTGGAGGTGTTGGAGCATCTGTCAGATCGGCGGGCATACCGAAATCCGACCCCTGGACCCTGCTAAGAACCCTGCATTACAAGGATGTTTGTTAGTGGCCCAGATCTCCGGATTGGGATATATCAAACAAAGTATAGTCATGGAAGACGTTCTGAGATCATCTCTTGGGGCCGAGACACTCTGTTTGTTAAAAAGATGGGTATCTTCTAATCACTCACCCCAGGTTTGTAGCCATCAAAACCAGTGCGCCTTGGTACTGCTGGATTACCGTTTTATTCCGGGGCTCTCTTGAAATTGGTGACGGTATGCAAGTCTCATGAGGCTTGTCATAAAACTTCGTAATACTTTAGGAGGTAGCACGAACCACTTGCAACCAAAAGTTGTATCGCTAGAGGCGAGATAAGCTGTAATATAGCTATACAAGAAAACATCTAACCTTGATCCTGTGTGCCTTGGCATCCTCAGCTCCTGGTCAGCTGGCTTGAATCTGGACCATGAAAACTTTGGTCCCGACATGTTCAATGTCCACTAATAGCATCTGAGGAAGCCATCTACTTCAGCTGCGTTGTCTCTGGGACTGTGTCGTAAACCGTGGTGCTCAGCCGAGGGCGAATTGATAATCAGTTTCCGTCTCCAGCTCGATCCGGAACACCCCCAACGGTACTTGTGGCGTTAATGTTTGGTAGAGCTGTCGTTTCCGAGTGTGCGGTACGGATACTACACGTAATCTGTTGGAAAAGCCAAAGAAATTGCCAGGCGGAAAACCATCATATCATTGCCATCTGTGTTTCAGCTATCCATTTCCTCCACGATTAGAACGAAGAGGACATAGCTGCCGTATGATATCCTTTTTCAGGGTCACTATTGATAGAGTCTGCTTCGAACCGTGGAGTTTGTGCCCCTAGAACTGAGCAAGTCTGACCATGAGTGTAGTGAACTAGGAGACGTTTGCTGAATAGCCAGATGACCGTGGACCTCAAGTCTGCCAAGTTCCTGGGCGTGTAAGTGGGAGGGGGGTTCGAAGTTGCAATGGGCGTTGAATTAGACGGCGGTTCCTGATCTCCATGCAATGTTGTAAGTGGAAATAAAGTTGATAGCTTCTATAAGCGGGAGGGGCGTGAATTGTGTCTCAGCCATGGCAAGTTTGTTCTCACGAGTCACTTGTTGTCGTTCTTCCCTCGCTAAAGCTATAACGCCAGATTGAACGGGAAATCGGGAGAGGCGGATGAAGCAAGGGTACTATAAAGTACTATTGATAGATTTTAAAAACCTTCGGATGGACCGGAAGGTGACCGTGACGGACGAAGATTCCCCGATGGCCAAGGGAACTGGCGATGTGTTTAAACAATGAAAGTAGCGGAATCTCGCCAGGTCAGTTTCGGTTCCTGCATAGGGCGGGATCTAAAACTCAAAGAAAGTTCTATTGTTCCAGCCATCGAGATAGTGTGCACTCAAAATTTGGCCTAGAAAGTTTGTCATTGACGGTTGCGAGAGAAGGCTCAAGACGGCAATGAGCATGCTAAGGACGATGTATGATGGTGAAGAGGATGGAATGCAGTGACCATAGTCAGTGGAGCTAATATAGGCAAGTTGGCGTACAGTGTTAGCGAGATATGACACAGTATTAAACATGAGCGAATCAGACAGTGTGGGTACTTTTGTGCACTGTGTCTATACCTAATCCGACCTACTTACAATCCATCTCATCCCGTTCTTAGCAACTCATCTTTGTCTTGCCGAGCAATCAGCGGATCAGCCTCGTTCTCGATCAATCAGACGGTCTCCATCCAGTGATGGCTTCACCATGTTCAGCTTGATTTGGCTTAGCTTTTCCTCTTCTCAGTGCCACAATTCTCTATCATCCGTCAGATGTTTCCTCTGGCCAATGATTTCAATACCTGATCCCATTATGCGATTTCTGAAGGAGAGAAAAATCCGAAGTTGGCTTTCTCCTTGACTAGCTATTCATTCCTGACTTTATATTGGTTCCTGACTAGCCCAACTCGCCATGGATCATGAATGTCACTGTGGTGTTGAATCTTATCACAAGACTCTCCCTTCTAAACAAATCCAGCCTCTTCAGTTTCATTCTCTTGAATCTCGTTTTTTATCTGCTGGTTCGAAATGAATAACCTATATCGAAAAAGTGGTTACGGCGGGCACGACGGCCCTGACCCGGCTGATATGTCACGAAGGTCTTTTGACGCCAGTGGCCCTCATGAGGCAACCTCAACAGGATACTGTCACAGCATCGACCTTGGGCGAGGCTCAGGCTCAGGTGGTCACGGAGGCATGTTCAGTATCCCGGAATACTCGAGCCCTGCGTCAGAGTCTGAATCTACATCTGGTTCAGGGACTCATGTCGACGAGCGAAATCGATACTTTCACTCTAGAAGAGTGAAGGCGGGCGAGGTTGAGAAACCGTGGCTGGAAAAGACTAACCCCAAAGAAAAATGGGTGACAATCCTTCCCATTCTTGCAATCTTCCTCGGTCTCGTGGGCTCTGGCTTTCTTGTCTGGGATGGCATTCGAAGTGTGGTCAAGAACAAGTATTGCCTTGTCATGGACGAGGATTTCAGTCAAGGACTGAATCCAAACATTTGGACCAAGGAAGTCGAAGTTGGCGGTTATGGGTATGTTCATCAACAATATCTCTTCTCCGCTTAGACGGCTAACTCTCACAGAAATGGCCAATTCGAGCAAACAACAAACACAGACGAGAATGTCTATGTCGAAGATGGCAAACTCATCATCAAGGCGACTTTGCAAGATCCCAAGCTGATGCAGAAGAACAATGTCATGAATCTTCTCAAGACTGGCACTTGCACCTCTAAAGTCTGGTCAAACTGTGTTGCTGCCACCAACTTGACTGCTGGAAACAACAGTGTGGTTCCCCCGGCGCGATCCGGTCGCATCAACACCAAGAAGGGTGCCAACATCAGGTATGGCCGTATTGAGGTCACCGCCAAGCTCCCTGAAGGTGACTGGCTCTGGCCCGCTATCTGGATGCTTCCAAGACAGAGTGTCTATGGTGCCTGGCCAAGATCCGGTGAGATTGACATCATTGAGTCGCGTGGAAATAATTGGACGTATAAACAGGGCGGAAACGACATTGTTTCCTCGGCGCTACACTGGGGTCCCAACTCCGCCAACGATGGTTGGTGGAAGACCAATAACAAGCGAAAAGCCCTTCACACCACCTATAGCGCTGGCTTCAACATGTTTGGTTTGGAGTGGTCTGAAAAGTACCTCTTCACTTATGTTAATACTCGCCTCCTACAAGTCACATACACCAACTTCAAGAAGCCCATGTACAAACGAGGAGGGTTTCCCGATGTGGACCAAAATGGTACTCGACTCATTGATCCATGGACTGTTTCACCAAATGTGAACGCACCATTCGATCAGGAGTTTTATCTCATCCTCAATGTCGCTGTTGGCGGCACAAATGGCTGGTTCGAGGACGGAAAGTCGGATAAGCCCTGGTACGATGCCTCTCCAACCGCCAAAAAGGACTTTTGGGATGCCAGGGAGCAGTGGTATCCAACTTGGAAACAACCACAGCTTGAAGTAAGCAGAGTACTCATGATGCAACAGTGCAATGGCAACGAGGATCTATGAAAATGAGCGTAAAGTAATGAGTAGTAATACTCGGGAGAACTTTATTGATGAGACAGATCTAGATTGAAGATTTAAATGTTGAGGTCTGTTTTCCTGTACAAACCTTTAGACTTGGAGGTTTTTTATGTAATAGAAATTTATTCAACAGGCAAATAGTGACTGAACGCTTTTTGTCAAACTTTAGAGATTAGATCCTCAAGCTGTCATATAAGACAGTTCGTACCCATTATACCTATGACTAAACAGGAAGCTATCAGAGCTATAAGGGTCGAACTTATCATACGAACAGCTTGTTAATGAATCACGAGCTACAAATGCTGCTGAGATGTTCTCTTGAGCTGCCCATCTTTAGGTTAGTTACTAATCTATATCATGATGTTCTGTCTCTTCACAACCATGACTCAAGCATGACTGAGGAGAATAGCATCCAAGAATTCAATAGGTGTTGCAATACGATCAGACTTTGATAGAGACAAGTTTGTGGCCACAAAAGTCTGGTCGTGGCTTCAACACTGCTTCTTCGGCTCGTAGGCTAACAGCCACGGAGCTCTGACCTCCCGGCTGCGTTCTGCACCGGAGCATATTAGACAGTCATATACCATGGAAGACCTTGCCTTAGCAAGGGGTTCCCCGAGTTTTAGCTGTTGGTCTAACAATGCACGAAGGCATCCTGTGCCAAGTCTGTATGAGTCTTGAGAATTTGTAATGAAGTGTTGGCAATGCTTGCCCCGGGTTTGCGGAATGAGACTCTACTAAACATATGGAGCGCGGAGGCGCCGAACTTCGGGGAAGTGTAGAGTTCCGCTAAGCCCACCAGTGAATAAGGCAAGCTAGTACAGTAACGTCGAAAAGATTGAAGATTTATGATGAGAGTTAGAGAGAAGTTTGGCTTTAATATGGTAACGAAGCCAGGTCCGGACCAAACGAACGATGCAGTGCGCTTACAACCAGTATTAGCTCAAGGTACAAAGGGAAGATCTGCACTATGAGGGCTGCAAAAATGGAAGCAGGATTAAAAAACGGTGACTATTTGATCAAATAAAGATAGTTTCAGGTACAGCAAAGGTAAATAGCTCTACTATTCAATTCGGCCTGCGTCAAGGTTCAACGTCCATCGGTGCAGAGGCAACTTGCTTATCTCAAGATGGGAATAAGGGTGTGTGCTTGATGAGATATTGTCATAGAACCGACAACGAACTTTTAGTTTCCGCGAAGCTGGGCCAATGTTGACTCATGTAGTATTCAGAGTCTTGTGACTGGGTCAAGCTAAGACGTGGAATCGAGAAAGAGCCCACAGCGGAAGAGCCTTGATACTGGGTCAGATAGTCATTCCACTCTTCGTGCGGAGAGGACGGAATATGTCCATGATATGATCCATGTCGCTGTTTCTGCTACCTTCGAATAGCACGTGTCTGTATTTTCTGTTTGAGCTTGGACTTTCGTTACCCAACTTGATGGGAACCAGATTTGGATCTGAAGGTTCAATGCTTCAGGTCTAATGATGGTCGAGATATGATCGACAAATGCATGAAACATGTTAAAGCCCAAATCATTGAAATCCGGGGGTGTGATATGCGAGCTTGGGTGTGCCGAATGCTTGTCGAAACACATCAGTACTCAAGCAACAAACGGGACTGAAGATGGAGGAGCAGATAGAAGCTCTCGAGCGAGAACCTGCGGAGCAGGGTGATCTTGGCAAACTGACACATCTGCCAACCATCTTTCCGCCATGGGTGGTAATGATATCCTTGGTAAGTAAAATCTCGATCGATAGGATGCTGTGATGGTCTGGGCCATCTGGGCTGCCTATCTGTTGATGAGCGAGAAGCCGCTTCAGGTTGGCAGTACAGGCACTCTGACCAAGACTTCGATTCACGACTCTACAGGGACATCCGATACATTCCTTATGCCATGCATTATTCTCGGGACGGCGCGAAGTTTGCAGCCATTAAAGCCACAGATAATAGTAAGCTTTGAGTCGACCGGTTTGGTGCTGGGAAGGAATGTCTGGTGACAATAAATGTGGGCGGTACGGACTCAGCGTAACTCCCGACCCCGATTAATAATGGAGGGTTGTTCTGAATGTCATCAAGGTATGTTGCTTTTGCGGTGTGGAAAGAAGCTGTTGGTCAAGCCAAGCAAGATACCTAGTTGTGCCAAGTTGAGAAATTAAATGAAGCAATATTCAGTCAAGATTTCTGTTCCTGCATCAAGTTACTCACATGCAGGTACAGGCTCGTCTGTTCCTACCTCTACGTCAGACTGCATTTGCTAACAATGGATCGTTGTAGCCGCCTTCCCTTTCCCGGAGCTCACAAGCAAGCCACACCACGCCACTGAAGCTGTCACAGTGAAACTAGGGGAGGGGCAGATCTATCCCTCTTGCCCATTTCGCGTATCAATCGAGAAATACGGGTATCTTATTGGTTGGGATCTGAGATCCCTCTAGGCCTAATACAGAACATACTTTATCCGCAATCCC
Source organism: Fusarium sp. DS 682 (assembly GCA_014764975.2). Classification (NCBI taxonomy): domain Eukaryota; kingdom Fungi; phylum Ascomycota; class Sordariomycetes; order Hypocreales; family Nectriaceae; genus Fusarium; species Fusarium sp. DS 682. The sequence continues at coordinate 19,115 of JACYFE010002162.1, read as the reverse complement.
ACCTCAGCTGAACGTGACTGAACTCAACCTCGACACCGACACCAGCAACAAACTCATGATATTGGGAAGCAAGAAATATTCACGATATAGAACATTCAGCGGCAAGTCTTAAAGAGCCCCTTATGTAAGAAAACCGATGGATTGATATGGAATAGCTCATCCACAATTTCATGTTCTAGTCACTCCGCCGCTGGTTTACATCTTGTTTACAGGTCCCGGCTCTTCCGCTTCAACCGGTTTGCACAATCAAGCGCCACTTACAGTCCTATAGTCTCTAGGTCCAAGCGGAATAGTCCAGAGAAGGCAGTCCTTGCCACATTCTTATGTCCTGACTTCCTGAGATGGGTCTCTGTTGATACTCTTGTTGGAGGGTCCTGAACAACAGGCTTGGCTCTCGATTCAAGCTTGGCATTCACGAGCTGAAAGAGGCACTGGTTGGGTTTCAGAGCTACAAACTGCTAAAGACAAGCTTTGTGCCCACATGGACCTGTCTCGTTTCCAGCCACCCGGGACAACCTCTTGTGCCATGCGCTGGACCCTGGTCGACTAGTCTGAGACACGCCTACACCAAGACCAACATTCTGGAAAACCTCTAGCCACACTTTATGGCTCCAACACAATCGTCACCCCTCTGCTTCCCACACGCTATGCAGTCTAGACCTAGGGCTGCCCGGCTCGACGTTGGGCTTAAGGCTTGGTTAGGGTCTAGTAATGGGCATCTAAGTGGATGTCCATGATCCACTTCGTACAGCTTCCGTCGCCATGCCCGACCTCATTGTCCTGCTATCTAGCCGCAGTGGCGTGGTCACCGCATACTGGTTCTTCCTCCGGGCAAGAGAAGAAAACTTTAATATGCTTGTACCCAATTCCTTTGCTGAGTGTCACGCAGAAACTCAAACGCTGAACTCAAACAGTTTTGTTTAATTGAACCGGTAGTTGCACTTCGTGAGCTTTGATCCTCTCATCTTGGACCTTCACTCACCACAATCCTTCACTCCCTCATTCATTCATTCGTTCATTCTTTCTTTCATTCGCTCACTAGGTGCAACGTCCTGTCACTCCTTCACCTTGTCTTTCTTTTGATAAGATATTCACGGTTACGAGTCTTTGAGACCTGACAGTCTTTCCAACGAAATCCATATACGCTGGGTTACTTCTACACAGATCTCCAAAAAATATTCAGCAACAAAACTCCTTGTTCTTCATAAATACGACTTCTTAGGTTTTTGCGTTTCCCACAGTGGGCTTTGTCCCAAGACGCGCAGTCTTCCAACACCTTGTTCTCGACCTTGCCAAGTCATCAGCAATCACTGTCAAAATGGGTATTGGCAGTTACTTCAAGGCAGATATTCCGCCTCAGACACCAATAGGACCTCCTCCTAGGAGGCCTAGCCACAGACCATCAATCTCACTTCATGCTCCAATCATTGAAGAGAAGATTCCTCCTGCTGCTGTAGTAGAGCTACATTCAGCAGCTGGGCCCAAGTTCACCGCAGGCCCCCCTTCAATTGCACCCTCATCCAAGTCAGGCAACAGCAATCTTCTTGATGACATCAAGCATGAGGTTATGGTCAACTATCTGTACCAGCAGCAATGCTCTCAACTCTGGGTTGGAGATGGCTCTGGTGAGATTGAGGGCGTTCTTCTTCGCAAGTCTCGGGGCCAGTATATGGCTTGCCCGCCTCAATTGGGACAATCTCCTTTTGCGATTGCCTGCACAGCTCTCAATGTCCAGGTGTGTATAATTTTGTGCCCCATGGCAAGGATGCTTACTGATGTATCTATAGTGTGCGATGACTGTCAACTCTCGTGTCATCAAGACCTTCCTACAATGGTCTCCTGATGCAGTGGATGTTCCACTGATGAACGGCCTTCGTGTACAGATTTTGCCCACGGTAAATGATCTCCCCCGTGCTCGTAAGCATCAATTCGCGGCTTTCATTGCTTCAGATGGCCTTCTGGTTGTCTGGGATGACGATGCCCTGAATTTGATGGCGCGCGCCAAGATCATTGAATCTGAGCTTATGGAGCTGGTATGGAACTCGGGCCAAGCAGTAGATGAAGACGAGAGAGATTCGACTATTGCGGCGGAGTACGAGATTGATGAGGAGAGTGGTGAGATCAAGCCTGAGGCTCGACCAGTTCACCTTCAGAATGCTGTCCTTGTATCCCTTACACTCCTCCTCGTCATGGCCTCCCTTGGTGCCGCTTGGAGACAGCTGGCTATGGAGATAACCATTGATGGTGATTACAAGCGGCTTGGTCTCGTTGCTCTCTTCCCAATCCAGATCTTCTTCTCTCTCTTCTTTGCCCAAGTCATTATTGGTTGTTTGGCACAAATCTTTGGACCAATTCGCCAACTAACCATCAACTCCAAGTTCTATTCAGCACGCCCACCCCGAAGACTACAGGGAGCCACTCTGCCTCACATCACCATTCAGTGTCCTGTTTACAAGGAGGGTCTGAATGCCGTCATTCTTCCTACCGTCAAGTCCATCAAGCAAGCCATGTCGACCTATGAACTCCAGGGTGGCTCTGCCAATATGTTTATTAACGATGATGGCCTTCAGCTTATTAGCGAAGAGGAGCGTGATGCCCGTATTGACTTTTATGCCGATAACAGCATTGGCTGGGTTGCGCGCCCCAAACACGGCGAGGATGGTTTTATTCGAAAGGGCAAGTTCAAGAAGGCTTCAAACATGAACTTTGGCCTCATGATATCTTGCAAGGTTGAAGAGCGCTTACAGCTCATCAAGCGCCCTGCTTATTGGAGTCAATCTGATGAAGCCCTTGCTTACGAGCAGGCTCTCAAGGACGTCCTCGAGGAGAATGCCCGCGCGTGGGCTGATGGAAACATCCGCGTTGGCGACTACATCCTCCTCATCGACTCTGATACTCGTGTACCTACTGATTGTCTCCTTGACTCTGTTTCTGAGATGGAGCAATCTCCTGATGTCGGTATCATGCAGTTCTCCTCTGGTGTTATGCAAGTCGTTCACACCTATTTTGAAAACGGTATCACCTTCTTTACCAATCTCATATACTCTGCCATTCGTTTCACTGTCTCCAATGGCGACGTTGCTCCCTTTGTCGGCCATAACGCCATCCTCCGCTGGTCTGCCATCCAACAAGTTGCTTACCAAGATGAGGATGGTTACGACAAGTTCTGGTCTGAAAGTCATGTCTCTGAGGATTTCGACATGTCTCTTCGTCTTCAGTGTAATGGCTATATCATTCGTCTTGCTGCCTGGGCTGGTGATGGCTTCAAGGAGGGTGTATCTCTGACCGTGTATGACGAACTTGCTCGATGGGAAAAGTACGCTTTTGGCTGTAACGAATTGCTCTTCAACCCTATTCGGACATGGTTATGGCGCGGTCCTTTCACACCCCTCTTCCGCCGCTTCTGCTTTTCCAACATTCGTTTTACTTCCAAGATCACTGTCATTTCTTACATTGGTACTTACTATGCTATTGGAGCTGCCTGGATCATGACCACCGCCAACTATTTCCTGATGGGGTGGTTCAATGGATATCTTGACAAGTACTACCTTGACTCATGGCAGGTGTGGTTCTCTATTATCCTTGTCTTCAACGGGCTCGGTAACGTTGCACTTGCTATTATGCGATATCGTTCTGGTGAGCGAACTCTGGGTTATGCTATTTACGAGAATTTTAAGTGGGCTCTTATGCTGGCTGTTTTCCTTGGAGGCCTTTCCCTTCATGTGAGCCAGGCTCTATTGGCACACATGTTTGAGATTGACATGAGCTGGGGTTCCACGTCCAAGGAGGCCGAGTTCTCTAACTTCTTCATTGAGGTTCCCAAGGTCTTGAAGAAGGTATGTTTTCTTCATCAACATTAATGTTCTGACACATACTAATATATTGCATTAGTTCCGTGTCTCTATGACATTATCTCTACTGGTCATCGTCGGCCTCATCATCATGGCTACCGCTGACTTCATTCCTCATGATTGGCGCATCAATGACTTTGTTGCGATTCTGCCCATGGCTACCGTCGCTGGAAGTCATTTCCTATTGCCCTTGGCACTAAATCCTGCCCTAATGACCTTTTCGTGGTAGTTCTAGTTCATGTGCCTCCCAAAAGCATGTCTATTCTTTTCTTTCATTTGTGCTGTCTTCACATCAGACCTCAAGTCAACGGAGTATAGAAGGATCATACCCAGTAACATTCGTTTTTATGGCTTAGTTTTAAGAACCTGCCAGTACATATAATAGTCATATATATTTGCATCTAGCAGAGAAGAAGTTCATTTTAGAGTGAAATCCTTTGCATCGTCATTCTCGTCAATTGCATCCATCAATATGCTTTCCCCTCCTTTGCATTTAGCTATATTACTCCCCGTGGTATGGTACTTCTGCCTAGAGATAAGAGAGCAAAGTCAGAAGTTAGAAAAATAGCAGCATCACAAGAGGGAAACATAGTATGTAGAAAGTCTGATGTGATTCAAAGCCGTCTATCCCAACCCAACGCCTCTATACCATCCATTCAAGTCTATCTAAGTAAGTATCATTCGTTCTTCATAGCGTGATACTGCATCATGCATATATGCTGGGTGATGCCATCATTCTCTTCTAGTAAACAACCCAGGAGCCGCACAACATGAAAACTTGTTCATATCTGCATATTCTCAAAACAAAAACGCGCACAGAAGATCAAATAAATCAATGAACTTTTCTAGTTATCCTCATCGTCAGTGTCGGGAGGGTGAGGAGTACCCTTGGGGCTGTTAAGCCATTCGATATGACGAAGACGGCGTCGGACGTCACGCTCCTTGAGCTCCTTCTTGGTCATCTTCTTCTTCTTCTTGGCCTTGAACTTCATATCTGAGTTGTCCTCGATACCACTGTTGACAGCGCTGCTGACAACAGAGCTGGCGGCAGTGCTGTTGACGCCGCTGCTGGGACGGCTGTCCTCAAAGCGATCGAGACTGACAGCAGCGTTTCCTCGGAGGGCAACACGGCCGTCGCGGACGTGCCATTGCTCAGAGCAAAGGGCGCCGACGAACTCTTCGTTGTGAGAAATCAGGATAACACCACCCTTGAAGTCGCGAATAGCCACGGCAAGACCACCAAGGGAGTCACGATCCAAGAAGTTGGTAGGTTCGTCAAGCACAAGAAGATGGGGGTTGTTCCACATGGCTCCAGCAATGACAACCTTGACCTTCTGGCCACCGGAAAGAGAGCCAATCTCGTTGTGGTTGGCGATCTCGGGGTCGAGTCCAAGATCCTCGAAGTGCTTGGAGATAACCTTGGGCTGGAGCTCACGGTAACCGAGACCCTCTCGGGAAGCCTCGTGATCGTCGAATTCCTGGACGAGCTTGTCGAAGCCAAGCTCAGTAAGAGTCTCACGAGAGATCATGGTGTTGTGCTTAGGCAGGAGACCACGCCACTTACTATTAGGAATTAGTATTGCGCCTTGCCATGAAATGATGAAGGGAACTTACACTTCGTATTGGAAGGTCTTCTTGTACTTCTGACGACCAACCAGAGACTCAACCTGGCGAGGAGACTTTCCATCCTTCAGATCAACCCACTTGTCCATCTGAGCCCGATCGGCATCTGACAGAACACGAGTCTGCTTCATATGAACCTCTCGGTCGTCACCATGCTGGTAACGCCACTGAAGGTACTGGTTAGGGGTCTTCTCCAAGTGCATCTCAACGTGCTCCAGAGCGTGCTGCTTGATGTAACCAATACGGAGGTTAGGGTGCTTCTCAACCTTTCCGGTGGTAGGAATAGTCTCGCCAGTAAGGAGCTTGATAAGAGTCGACTTGCCAGCACCGTTAGGGCCAATGATAGCAACACGAGAAGACAGGCTCAATTGACAAGAGACATCCTGCAGCGAAGGCTTTGATGCACCAGGGTAGGCGTATGAGACATTGGACATGCGGATGATAGCACGAGTCTGAGACTTGACACCAGTCAAGATACCAGGAGGGGGGAACTTGAATTGGACGGTAGAGGCGGAGAGAGTGTAGTAGCTCTTAGCCTCGGGGCGGATCTTGACGAAAGCAGCCAGGTTACCCTTGTAGCAAGCCAGCTTCTTGTTAGGCTCGTAGTGGTAGATGTCAGTGGTGACATTGTCCAAGAATCCGGAATCGTGAGAAACAATCAGACTGGTGATATCGGGATGAGACTTGAGGTAGTTCTCGAGCCATGCAATGTTGGCAACATCGAGATGGTTAGTAGGTTCGTCCAGGAGGAGAACGTCAGCACGCTGGAGCATAGCTCGGGCCAGAGCCAGCTTCATCTTCCAACCACCAGAAAGGGAACCAACTCTCTCGGCCTGGCGACCCTCAGGTCCGGCAGTGAAACCGAACTCAGCCAGAACCTCGGAAATGCGCTCGCGACCTTGCGTAGCAATCTCAGGGTCCTTGGCAACGAACTCAAGAATGCTGATGTCAGCATCTTCACCCTGGTTGTGCTCGACATAGCAGGTACGGAGAACATCCTGAGGAGGGAAACCCTCGAGCTTGCCGTTAGCAATGCTTCGCATGAGGGTCGACTTTCCGGCACCGTTGCGACCGCAGAGACCATATCGGTGACCCTTGAGGAGGCGCAGGTTGGTGTGCGACAAGAGAAGCATACCACCATAGGCAAGAGAGAAGTCGGCATTGACAATCTCAACCTCGCCATCATCCTCCTTCTCAGGGACACCATACCTGCGCTGGTCCTCCTCAACATAGTGCTGCTGAATAGTATCGGCAATCTTTTGAGAGGCCTCGGCATCCTTGACGAAACCTTTGATGTAAGGGGCAATTCTTCCAGAGATGCGGTCGACGAATCGGTAGTTGACATCGATGGCAACCATGTCGGAAATATAGGGTCGAGCCTGCTTCCAGAGGTCCAGGCTACCAGTAAGACCGCCGTTGGCCTTGATCTGCTCATCGAGAATCTTGGCAACATCTTCTCCAGAGGTACGAGCGACAACGTCCTTATCGTCGCCCATAGCCTTCTCCATAGTAGCGAGTGCGCGCTCAGCGATCTCACGAACCTCGGGAAGCGAGGCTCGGTCGCAAACGCTCTTGACACCGGGGATCAGCTTGGGCAAGAAAGTCCTGGCCTCGATAGGGTCGTGAACCAGCTTGGTCAAGTTTTCTACAATAACAACAGTCTGTCGGAGAACCTCCTGGGCGGTGGTAGGGTTGTTAAGAGATCGCTCGAGGAAAGGAGTCAGAAGGGCCAGGACAGGTGAGGTGACGATGGCGACGAAGGTAGTCTGAGACAGAGCGTGGATAGCCTTCTGGAGAGTCTGAGATGAAGGGTGCTGCATAGTATCGACAAGAAGAGGGATACGAGGAGCAACGTCGTCGTTGGAGAGAAGGGTAGTGAGAGAGTTCATGGTATGGACAGCCTGCTTCTCGACCTCGGACTTCAAGTCATGCATACCATTCTCGACGATGGGAATCAAGCCAGCGAGCTTAGCACCCATAGCCTCGCGGAGAAGATCCTTCTCGAGGGCCTCCTCCTTGGTGCCTCCAATAGAAATTTGAGCCTTATCGGCCATCTTCTGCAGCAGCTTGTAGGCGCCAACGGTTCCCTGCCACTTTCCGGTCTTCCTGGAGAGGTACTCGGTAAGAGCAGGAAGGAGACCAGTGACGAGAGCCTCAGGGCTCAGGATGCCAAAGGTGGCATCGAGGCCATATTGGGCAGCCTCGCGAACGACAGCTCCCTTATCGGCGAGAGCGTCAAGAGCGCAGCCAACGAGACCTCCATCTTGAAGAAGTAGAACAACCTCGCTGACAGGCTGTCGAGGGAGGAAGCGCTCAAAGACAGCACCGAGAAGGTTCTGGCTGGACTCGCGACGAAGGCCCGACTTCTTATCAGCAGCAGCCTTCTTGATCTCGGCGATGATGCCGTACTCATTCAAGCCGGCAACGCCAACTGAAGAGAGGATAATCTCGCAAAGGCCATAGCAGGCATCGATCGAAGCGGCTGAAGTCTTTGCGGTAAAGATTGTGTTGAGGAGGTCGTTGATGGTTTCTTGAGATGGCGGGGGCGGGGCCTCATTGGATACCATCGTCGGGTCCTGCGACGGCGGCGTAACGGGGTGAGGCATCGTATATCGGTTTCTTTGTATAAGCAAACAAATGGATATATGCGATTAATGGGCCTCGTTAGGTATTAACTGCTCCAACAGAGGACAGCAGGGATAAGAAAAAAGAACAACAAAAACCAACGAGACCCTTGAGGGAAAAAATAGCGAGCGTAGAAAAAGCGCTGCTTACGATGTTAGGTAGAACAAAGCGACTTTCATAGGTTGGGCGCACTACTAAATTTTGAAATTTTTCTTATCGGTAGGGGCGGTTGTCTTATCGCCATCAACTCGGACTCCGCCCCACTACGGTTATCCTTGCTTATTTCCACGTGCATTCCGGGGAGTCTTTTATTAGTGTACTCTCGGTATGCGATTCAGAGTTACCGTTCGAGAGGCAAATTCAATAAATCCCCTATTCTGTCATTTAAATTAAGTTCTGTAAATCATTCCATTTATAGCAATAACGTTATGTGGGAAAAGTGAATCTAGTGACTTGTACTGACTGACTGTGAGGTCTAAATAAGTCTCAGATGTACACCAGAGAGCTAAGGCTCATCTTCCCACTCAATGACCATTCAATGCCCGCATTTCGGTGGCTATACCATAAGTTACCGACTTTTCCGGAGTCTGTGCTAAGAACAAAAAGGGAATGAATACATGAATATGGTCGACTAGTTAATATAAGGTAGGCAGGGTATAATAAAAGAAGAAAGAAACAGGCATCATATCATCCTGACAGCCTCATATGATGAATACTTCCCAGAAGCTACGCCATCTTGAAAAAAACAAAATAGAACTACAATGCAAAGAAAATCCGCTTCAATGCGTCGACTAATGATCGTATTCACTTCTCAAAGCCACTGGACCTTGAAAACCAGAACTTCCAGGGTGGACGTCGTGCATTTCCAATCCTTGAGAGCTCGATCTAGGTCGCTTGTCTCTTCGAATGCCCAGGCGCTGGTCACCTTGGTGATAATGCGCCTTAAACTGATAATATGTTGGTTGTCGTGGGCGGCATAGAACAACAATAAAGTTCTTGAAGATACTGGCCTGAGAGAATGCCCGGAAACGCTCCTTCTTAGCAAATTTGTGCGAGTTCATATATTCTCTTGTCGTTTCACCCCGTGCCATGAGGAAGATGTGATATCCCATGAGAGCAGCAGGATAGAGAAAGGAGATAAACCCGAGGAAAACCAAGGCAAAGGGAACTCGAAAATGGTCGATAGCTTGTCCGAACGAGACACCCTCACGGTTCTTGTAAAGGAGAATCTGGGTAAGAGAAGTGGCGATGAGATAGGCCGCAAGAATAGTCGCAGATGTGACAAAGGTAAAGAAATATCGGTAGTTGCGTTTTCCGACACAGTTGTTGAGCCACACACAGTGATGATCATGGGTCTCAATACAGTTATCGCATAAGCGACAGTGGTGGGCACGAGGTGGCCGCCAGATATTGCACGTTCTACAGTGCTTAACCGGAACTTCCATTGCGGCTGTTGATGATTCGGCAGATTTTATCAATGCCCAATCTGTTGTAGGCGGGCTTAGTTGAAGAGGGTCGTCATCATCGTCGACAGGTGGAAACTGGTGAAGATTTCGCGGAAGAATCTGACAGGCGTTAGGCAACACAAACTTCAGTCTTAAGAACATACATTACTTACCCCTGGGTCCGTAACAGAGGCGTGGATGAAGGAAGAGAAGCAGATATACGCAAGGTATGCAAACACAATAGGTATCGCAGGCGATACATGCTTCCATAACCAAGGTGCTTCAAAACCAAAGAACAGGGCGCAAGGAATGATAATAAAAATACCAGTCGCAACATTGACAGGTCTCCCTCTTGTGTTTTGCCAGCGACCACCAAGGCAGAATACAGTATTTCCATCAAAGTACTGATGAACACGTCCAAGATCGGATTTCTGACTTGGTTTGTGAGGAACACGGGGATGATGCTCATTATGAGAGTCTACAGGTCTGAATTGTGGTGATGATGCGGACGATGATAATTTCTCGGCTCCTTCGGTGCTGCGATTCTGACTTTGCTGGCCTTCATTACTTCGCCCAGGCATGAGAAAGCTTGAGCGGAACGACCGTGGAGATTTAATTGGGCTCGGCAGGTTGTGGAGATCCTTGTAACTTTTGTCCACAATGATATTATGCTGAAAGTGACCTGTATCGGAAGTTTTACCTTGCTGAAGAGGACGGACACTATCCGTCAAGCTTCCTGTAGGATAATGGCCATGGCTTGGGCTTGTGTTTGCCGTTATTCTGTCCAAAGTTTCTTGCTCCGTCATTTCGGTACCTCGGGATGGTGGAGATCGCATATTTTCGTCGTTGCTCGTTTGTCGCTGTAGTTGTGCAATCGGATTCGATATTATACTCTGCCGTGTTTGACTACCACTAGCCTCACCGTGCTCATCGAATCTTTGTGATGTCGGCGACGTTGGTGAAGTAGGAGATGCGGGCGACATTTGACTCATGGTAGATGGGCGATGCGATCCTCCTCTTTGCGCCTGTAATTTCTGCGAGCTCATGGGTCGGAAGAAGGCATGCGACTGCAATGATGGGACATGGCTTCTACTTGATAAACTTGGCGGTTGACTCGTCGAACCGGCAGTTGAACTCTCGACACTCCCTCTCTTTGCTTGGACACCAGTAAGATATGACTTATTTCGCAAAGACTGACTCTGCCATGGGCCTCTTGAAGAGGCCCCTGTCCGTGCAGTATCAGGCCGGGAACCCATGTCTGCGCTCCGAGGAATGCTCATTCTATTCTTTTGCACCTCTGGCCCGTCCCCATCCTCACTTGCGATATCCGTCATTCGAGAAGAAATGATGCTCGGCGGCCGGGGTGCTTCGGAACGAGAAGTATGCGGCGCTGAGAAGCCATCGTCATCCGATTTCGCGGCCATAGTGATGGCGGTGTTGAGTAATGGTGTCGTTCGTAGTCGTCTGCCAGAAGACGACTTTGCGGCAAGTATTAATCGGAATCAAGGGAACGGTTGCGAGATGAGCCCAAGCTTAGCCTCTCATTCAGAGTCTCTTTGAAAGTCGCCTTAGCCAGTGAATAGTGTCGAACTGTATCCAAAAGTGAAATCGGCACGGTCGGCAGGTTGTTCGCGTTACGCAGTTCTACACTGTACAAAGGAGCCAAAGGGATGGACAGGGGTGAGAGGATACGGGTTTGAATCGCGGGAAAAGGAATTAGGAGAAAGTAGCCGCAAGAAGTCGAAATAAGATAGATAGGTAGGTAGGGAGCGCACAATTGGAGAGGAAACCAGTAAAAAGGAACGTAAAGGGCGGCCAAAAACGAAAAGAAACGTGATGGTGAGAAGAGGAGGAGTATGCTCGTTCCTTTTTCCTTTCCTAACCTGTCCTTGTTCCGGCTCAGGACTGGTTTCTTTTTCTAAGTCCAACCCAGCCTCAGAAATCTTGGGCCTGGATCCTTAGGTAATTGGACGTTCGCGCTATGGTAAGCTGCTCCCGGGCCCCCAGTAAGGGGCCAGGGGCTAACCTCAGGTCGCTGAAGCCCCTGCTAGTGGCGCTGTTGTAAGGGCTGTCAGAGGTTGAGAAGTCCATGCGATAACCGATCACGGAAAGTAGAAATTGGTATGGCTGAACGCATACGCCATAATCACAATAAGAGCTCTGTACAGTATCCCTTGTTCATGCGCAAAATTATGTACGCAGACGTCACTTTCAACGAGTGTGGAAATTTTCTACAGCAACCCGTTTCGTTGACGTTTGACAGCCAGTTCCAGAATAACTTCGGTAACGTTTAATGGTAAGACGCTCAATTAAGTTAATGGGTTGCATTCTCTTATGCTTGACCAATATCAACTAACTTTATTAGTCTTGGCTTCAAGAGGTTGATATGATCGTCACTGCACCACAATGAACAAATCTCCATGCTTTAGCCAGGGACAAGAAGGGATGAGAAGCCAGCTTGTAGCCTGGTTACTGAGGCATGATCACTAGAAGGCTCTAGGCTCAGCTCAAGACGTCATTCCATGTAAATCGTGATGTTGCACGTGACCGTCATTGCTCCCCCAGCATTGGCCAATGATAGTGCTCGCATTCATCGTAGCGACTGTCTCCGAAATCATACGAGAACTTCAAAGCTTCAACCACCTAAGAAAGCCCTGACGTAGAAACCCATTCTCCAACAGCACGCAAAAGCCCGTCGTCACAATGGCCTCTCGCATCTCTCGCCGATTCCTCTCCACCACCGCCCGCCGCTTCCAGGAGCACCAGAAGGCTGAGCTCCAGAAGGAGTCTCGTCGCAACCCCGAGATTCTGGTGCGTCATAATGCCTCGGCCCACCCTTGGAAATATGCCCGGCCAAAACAATGAGCGACGAAACTAGGACAAGAATTACCCTTGCTAACGTAGATGGATGAATTGCAGATTCTCGGTGGTGTTATGGTTGCTGCTCTTGGCGGTGCTGGCTACTACCTTGGTATGAAAATCAATTGATATACCACAGGTGAAGCAATTGCTGACATGGTCAACTTCAGGCCGATCTCCCACTGGCGCTACCTCCGAGTCTCCCGTCAACATTGCTGCCCACCCTTGGGAGAGCGGAAGCTCTGGCAAGTACCAGTACCACCCCGGTGGTGACCCCAGCGCAGCTCCCAGGGACGCTCCTAGCGCTCTCAACGTTGTCGTCGTTCCCAACGTTACCCTTCCTGCCGAGCTTCACGAAAAGTACAACAAGTGGGGCAAGGACGGTTATCCTTAAATCACGAGTTTGGAATGTATTCAGAGCTGGCTACATGAGCAACCATGTATTGTAGGGAATGAGAAGAGAGCTATGAGATGGATCAATCAGGTCTCTCGTGCCCTGTGTAGAAGGAAGAAGGACAGAGTGGGCTTGATTCAAGCAACCGCCCATAGTTCACATATGACGCGCCGCAATTTTTCGTAGCTTTGTGTCTTTTAACTATAATTTGTCTTATATTTGGCTTCATTGTGCCTATGCCTGATCCTTGGCTCACGGGAATTGGCCGGGCGAACGGCTGGTCTTGATATGTTCACATGAGCTACCAATCACACTCGTGACGTGATATTTTCGAATATGCTCGAAATACATCTCAGAATCATTTTTGTTTCCAGTTTCTTCTTGGTATCTCATCACCCACTACTACTACACCCTGCATTCCTTGTAATATCCTGAACTCCTTTCTTCACCGGCCTTATGACAACTCTCTTTACTGACGCCAACAGCTAAGCAATTAACGCCTCAATCTCTTCAGAGGTGAAGCCAAGAAGATACAAGAGATCCAAGAGGCTCTCCCCGTTCAGGCGGGCGTTGGCCTCCATCTGCACGCGAGGCTTAGCATTCCAAGCGACTCCCAGACCTGCCTTGTCCAGCATGAGCAAGTCGTTGGCGCCATCACCAACAGCAATGACTTGAGACAGGTCAACTCCCTCCTTGGCAGCAATTTCAAGGAGAAGATCCCTCTTTCGCTCCTTGCCGACAATGACTCCCTCAACTTCACCTGTGAATTTGCCATCCTGGATAACGACATGGTTCGCATGGGCGTAGTCAATGCCCAATTCTCCAGCTAGCCATCCTGTCAAAGGCTGGAAACCGCCAGAGAGAACAGCGGTCTTGACACCCAGACGTTTGAAAGCCTTGATCAACTCTGGCACGCCCTTGGTGACATCCAATACTGGTCGAAGGTCCTCGAACAAACTGGCGGAGAGACCCTTTAGAAGAGCGACTCGTTCACGGAAAGAACCCTCAAATTCCAGCTCGCCCATCATCGCACGGTGTGTGATCTCAGCAACTCGAGCAGCCAGATCGGGGGGATCCTTGACATGATCAGCCAAAAGGTCAATCACCTCCTGGGTGATGAGAGTGCTGTCCATGTCGAAGACCACCAGTCGAGGGTGGCGTCTCCACACACTGTCCCGTTGGAGGACCACATCCACGTTCCATTCCTGCTCAAATCGATAGATCATCTCGTGCTTTCTCAAGTCATCCAGGCTCAGGTAGTCGGGAGACGGTGTAGGAGAGAGCGTGAGCTCAACAATGCGCGGCTGCTCCTGGTTATCCAAACATCGATGAGAGGAGTGAGGCTCGTCAGCGTCTTGAGGAAGAGGGAATGATGACATAAGATGGAGGAATGAGGTGATGCATAGAGGTGAGATATAGGAGCCGTAGATGTGGTCAAGCTGCTCTGATTCCTGAGTTGGAGGTTCAAGAGGATACTCATTGGGATCGGTTGTTGGGGCCAGGTTTGCTGGCAGAGACTCGCTACTGTCTGCGAAAGTGGTCTTGACAGGAGACCTCGAGCCCTGGTCCTCGCCCCTTGGCTTATAGAAAAGGGTCGCGATAAGACGATCCGACTTCTCACCTGCTCTAGGAGCGCAATTGGGGTGAGAGTACGAATGGCTCAGTCCACTGTCAACCACGGTAGGAGGGTTCTCCTCAGAGGGGATGCCATTGAAGGGCAAAATAGGTCTTGTTTGAGGAACAGGTGAGTTGCTGGTGTCCTCTATAACCGTGTCAATGCCATGGAACAGCTGGTCTTGTCGAGCTGACTCGGGTCGAGGAGGGCGGTATTCCTGATGATCACTAAGATATGAGCTGCTCCTCATGGATCCCAGCTGCGGCCTTGTGACATTTTGTTTGGTGGGACTTGCTTGGTCTGCCATGGCGTTGAGTGCCTGCTTGTACGTACGTGGGTGCGCGGGGTGGGATTCGCTACGTCTGACTGACTGGCTCTGACTGGTTCTGACTGGTTCTGATTCTCAGTAGCGTCGGCAAGAGCTGAAATACGAGCTTTGATGCCTCAAAAGGAAGACTAATAAATGTTTAAATCAACGTAGAGAGGATGAGTAATGACGCGCAAGCGTCAACGGTTCAGCGGGCAAGGGACCCCAAAGGATGGCGCTGAATCAATCTTCAAAGGTAAGTTGACGGTAGTGAGTGTTGACTTTCGTCCGGGCACTTCTCACCATGTTTAGCCCCGCCACTGGCTCGTGCGACATTGACCTTACGGCTTCTGCGGCTCCTGTCAGGATTGGTCTAGGGTATGATTGGCGCAAATAAGCCCGCAGCCTCACGGATTTTGTCATTTTGATGAAGACTTTCAGTGAACCTGGAAAATCACGTGAGTGTAATTTCAGAAGTATGTAACTCTGATGAATTATCTGTGGTAAACCTGTCTCAATGTCGAATTGTAGCCACTGGTTATGTTGTTGGAGCCCGGACCTGAAGCGGTCAAGGCAGCCTATTGCAATGAGTCAAGATATGTATTGACGGCAAAGCTGTGTGTTGATTCGTAAAGACAACACTGAGATGGCAAACTCTTGCCTCATCCAAGAGCGAAAATCAACAAAAATATAAAGTACGGTAACATTGATATAGCAATGACGCAAGTAACAGGCTGGGATTATGACGTAACTTGAGATTAGGCCAGTGATCTCTAACGTTAGCTTTGATAAGTCAGCATCTTCAACAATTCATTGTTAAACCCGGATTAGTGAGCATTCACTACCGGAGTACGGCTTAAACTTAATCCTTCCTGCGAATGGTGAAGAAGGAAAGAAAAAATTGCTTCAACTGGAGCCAGGCACAGGGGAAAACACCGGCAGTCGCACGGTTCCTCGGTACCGATGTTCCGACTTCATATGAACAAAGACCGACTGCCGCACCGGCTGCCCGGTAATTGATTGCGCCTTTGAAGCACGTCTTTTTGAGAGCTTGTTAGACGCCAAAATGATTTTATAACTGGAATTGACTACGTTTTTGTGCTTTCATACAGGGTCAAAAAATCAATCTGAGTCCGTATGAAGGAGCAACCTCATCAACTTTGATATCATCGATCCAAGGCTGTGACAACACAATGGCTCATTCTTGCGACAAAGATATGTGGCACACCATCGTCATAAAGGGAAAGCAGATTCGCTTGCTCCGGGAATATGTAGAATTTCGCAACCCAAGCCAAAATGACATGATCGCGGGGAAATGCCCTCTTGCTAAATATCATGCAATAGCCCTAGTCAGTCCTTTGATCCCATTTGATCTCGCCAATCCAATACATCCCCCTGGATCTAGATAACACGGGGTTTGACTTTGATTGTGAGATGAGCCAGATCAAGATCAGATACCCAGGTATTGTCGGTCCCTATTTCTAAGCGATGCTTATAGAATCTTCTGCTCGTATGACAACCTCCAAACTCCGGGGTTGCCGCTACCTATAGTCCCACCGAACTGCTTGCTACCTAATGGACCTCCGGCTCGGCGGCTGTATCGAATTTCTGTCGTTGTCCGGGATGAGGTGAGGCAAAACAAGTCCCATCTGCTAGGCGCCATTTCAGGGCTTTGATCCTCAGGCCAATCAAACTTTGTCCTGAGCGTGGCGCCCCCATCGCGAAAGGTATAGCGTCGATGTCGTGATCAGTCTCAGTTTCAACTCACAGTCGTTATACTCATGGCGGCGATTGCGCAATTCCAGCTCCCCATCTTTTTCCATATCCTGAGCTCATCACAGGCAGAATAGTCTCGGGTTCGGATGATGTCCTTACAAATTACTAAGGGCGCCCTTGATCGGGGGCACAACGGGCGCCCGGACATAGCTTGTAAACCCCATACAACTCTGCATGTCTTCTCCCTCTCTCCCTCTCTTAACTTAAGAATTTGACTGCCCTCGTTCATTGTCGTGTTCGTCATCTCGTCTTTCCAGTGCTTTGAAATCCTGCTCTATAATCAAGTCAGCACAGTATCTGCGTCATCAACTCGACCAGAGCCTTCTCACTTTACTTTACCTTTGGGTTCCTATTAGATATAACTGGGATACGCTCCTCCCCTATCCCAGCTTTCAACAAGTCCAAGTAATAACTCACATTCGAAACATCATCCCCGCGTTTTCAATATGCCTGCCTTCATCTCCCAAACATCCTCGCAGGTGTCTCTCACCGACATCAAGCTTGAGTGCGAGTCAGGCTATGTTTCTGGACAAAACTCAGAATACTCATCACCATCATCATCAACAGCCACTCTCCCTCAAATCTCTCTCACCAAGGCTCACATCGACCACCTCAACAACATGCTCGAGGATATGCACCCCATGGACATCCTCCGATTCTGCAAGGTCATGTTTCCCAACCTGTACCAATCGACTGCCTTCGGCCTGACCGGTCTTGCCACCATGGACATGCTCTCCAAGATCCAAAAGGAGCATCCTAAATCTCCTACCGTCGACCTCATCTTCCTGGATACCTTGTACCACTTCAAGGAGACATATGACCTCGTTGACCGAGTTAAGGAGCGATACCCTAATGTTCCTGTCCACATCTTCAAACCTGATGGCGTCAACACTACCGAAGAGTTTGAGGACCTGTACGGAAAAGAGATGTGGAACACAGCCAGTGAGATGTATGACTGGATTGCCAAGGTCGAGCCTCTTCAGCGAGCTTATGATGAGCTCAAGGTTGCTGCCGTCCTCAACGGTCGTCGACGATCTCAAGGTGCTGCCCGCGGTTCCATCCCCATCATCGAAGTCGACGATGAGCGTGGTGTTGTCAAGATCAACCCCTTGGCCACTTGGTCTTTCAAGCAAGTCAACAACTACATCAAGGAGAACAATGTCCCCTACAATGCTCTCCTCGATCAAGGCTACAAGTCCATCGGTGACTGGCACTCTACTGCCCCTGTCAAGGAGGGTGAGGATGAGCGAGCTGGTCGATGGAAGGGCCAAGACAAGACTGAGTGTGGTATTCACAACAAGAAGTCTCGATACGCCGAGTTCGTTGCCATGATGGAGCGCAAGCAACAGGAGGAGAAGCTTGCTGCTGCTCTTGAGAAAGTGGCTCTGCCCACCGTATGAGTGCACTCGCACCCAGACAACCACTTATCTTTGATGACTTAATGATTGAAGCATTATGCGAGGCGTTTAAGGGGATAAACTGGTTCAGTGGTCAGTCGTAACTGAGCCAAAAGGAACATTCGGTATATCGAAAATCATTTAACGGCGTTAGGAAAAATACAGGAAGCCTGGTGCATCGGAGGAATAGTAAGCGCACAACTAAGCAGATAGACCTGCCGCAGGCTGCAGACATAACATTAAATAAAAGAATCAATCAATCTTCTCAAAAGTGCCTTTGATCGTGAGATTCGTGATATCAGTTGTGAGAAATGATGTCGAATGCCAATGGTAATCAAGATCACGAGGTTGGAGTCGCAACGATAAGTTACCCCGCGTTAAGACATAAGTTTTCAAGCTAACAAGTCATCACATCCCCACTACTGGAACCTGATATCGTCTTATCTGAGCTTTTCCACCTACCCTTTAGTGCTACAACTGTCCATAGTGACCTTTTTCAGCCTCGCGCCACTACTGACAAATAAAAAATCTTGCCTCACACTGAAGATGCAGGAACTCACTTCTTCTCCGCCTGCTTTTATTGAGAGGAAGAAAAAGATTCTTGAACAGCTTGCTATTCCAGATACAGAATACACAGATGCTTCACCAAAAGGTTCCGTAGATGAGGGGATCCGAGATCTTATTGATGAAATCAACCTACAATCTGGATTTGTCACTACCAGCAGTTGTGCAGGCCGTGTCAGTGTTTTCCTTGAGGGACGAAGAGTCGCCGAGGCTGAAGGAGAAGATGAACGGGTAGCGGGTGTTGGTGGAAAAGGCGCTGGAGGAGCGTGGCTATTTGTTTCCCATCATCCAGTACCTGACAATGGTGATGGGACCACAGATTGGAGCAGTTTATTTGGACTCGAGGAACCTACAGAGCCACAAGGGACAACTGGAGCAGTGAAAGGGAGGAGACTTGTTCACTTCAAGTTTGAGGCAATGGTAAGCAGAAATTGTGCTATACCAAATATAGCAGAAAGCCATGATAGAATACAAGAACATTCATACTGAGATACCACGTAGATCCTTCACGTCCTCACAGCATCACCTGAGCATGCTCAACTACTTCTGAGATGTGGTCTGCAGGCAGGGTTCCGTGAGTCGGGTGCTCTCAATATCATTCCCAACGGCAAGGATGCTGCAACTCCCATGGTAGCTATACGGACAATGGGACTCGCTTT
>JACYFE010002152.1:0-26524 GCA_014764975.2 Fusarium sp. DS 682 | reverse complement strand
GGAAGCGGCTTAAAATGGTATCTTATTCGGCTTTATAGAAAGCCGTAAGTCCGATATCACGTGACCTTCCTAAAAGGGTAATATTGCCTAAAAGGGTAATAATACCTAAAAGGGCAATAATGCCTAAAAGGGTAATTTTATTTATAAAAGATCTTTATATAATAAAGACTTTTACAATAAGGCATTAATTATAGTCAATCTGCAGTAAGAATAAATAGGGGAGAGTCTCCCTTAATGCACTAAGAGTTTCTAGAAGATAATAGGTATTCTTTATACCTATACTCTTATACCCTTAATATAGGGAAATAAGCCCTTATTAATAAGGCATTTCTATTTATATTAGTATCTCTAGTAATCCGAGATACTACCGCTTATATTTAAGCCTTATAAGATTAATAATTGCTATGCAGCTCTAAAGTTACAGCCGGCATTACAGCTGGCATTAAGTATACAGTGAGATCCCTATGCATTTAAAGTAGTTAAAAAGGCACTACTCCTATTAGGGCAAAAGAAGCCACTAACCTGCTTTTAGTGTTATCAGTAAGGCTATAATAGAAGGTTAAGGTTATATCTTAAGAGATTTAATAAACTAGCGGCAGACCTTGCTTTCCTATAGAGAGAAGAAGAAATAGCTAATAGAGAGGTTATAGATATATAGAGCCAGTCTGTATCTCCTGCTGCAGTAAGTGCAACACTAAAGGCAATACTGACTGCTATAACGATAGAGGTATTACTAACTCTAACCTACTACTATCTCTAAGAGCAGCTATATAGGGTATATAGAGAGTATTAAAGATCTTATAAGGCCTGGTTTAACCTACAGCCATTTAGTGCCTCTCTTACCAACCGTACCTATAGAGAATTAATAGGACTTCCCCTAAAGTATAATCTAAGCTAGTATTAGTAGTACCTTAGATTATATTAAATAGGGCCCTTTATTAAGCTTTAAAACAGTAAGAGGTTAAGGGATTAAATAATAGAGGAGATAGATAGCTAGATTAATGCTAAATTTAAAGCCAATACTGCTACTAAAGAATAAGAGAATAAGCTGCTTGTAGTAGAAGGCCCTAGTTATATGGCCTGGTAAGGAGGTATAAGCAGAATATTATTACGGATAATGCGGGGAGGTAATCTGATTCTCCTGGCGAAAAGACTAAGCAGTCGGCCAGCCTGATGCTAAATGAGATATATAGAGATTCCAGTCAATTAGGGTATATATATAGATAGAGCTCGCTTAAAGGAATTAAATAATATCTTTATTATATCCTAAAAGTAGCTCTAAGTGATATAGTAGTTATTAGATAATAGGTATGCGCTAAAGCCAAAGTCATGTATTCAGCCTTATCCGCACAGCCGGCTGTGCGGGTATGACTCCCCCAAGTTCCCCTGGGGGTAGTATTCGCCAGCTGTGCGAATATCCATTTCCTTTATCAGCACAGCCCCTAAGCCACATACCTAGCCACCACATGTTCAATTCTGAGAGCTTTAACAGCCTTAATTTCAGCAGCTTTAGTACAACTTAACCTTGAAGCACAGTATGCTTAGTGCACTTATGCGCTATAACTTAGCTTTTTTATTACCTAAATGCCCTATAACCCTGCGAATTTAGTGCACATCGCCCCCAAGTTGCCTGGCGGGGCTGTGCGAATATCACTCGCCAAGTTACCTTTGGATGAAAAGACTTTCTATCAGGAGCTGTAGTACTTTACCAAGAAGAGGTTGATTTGCAGATTAGATCGTAGGCGCATGGCTTGAATGAATGAATAAATGAACTGTAGTGCCATTTCCGATAATTTAATATATAAAAAATAAAAAAAAAGACTTAAGCGCAAAGGGAATAAAATTGGGAGCTCTATAAGCATAAAAAAGAGAAAGACTGATAATAAACCGGCAAAGTAAAGACAAACAAACTAGTTAAAACAGAAAAGCGCCGCAAAGAGAAATACCAAAGCATAAGAAAAGCCAAAGCACCAAGTTCCAACACACGATGACAAGGACCAAGACTAGCGCCACACCCCCCCCAACCGACCCCAAAGACGGGTTTTGTGGTAGGAACAGCATTCAATTCCTGCTTGAATGGAATCCAGATGCAATAGCTCAAGAAAGCCAAGATGCTTCTCGTCGGCACCCGCTTGGCGGAGGGCCTTGACCATTTCACGACCGTTGCGCGCAAGACGGTTGTTGCTTGGAATCCTAATGCCTCTAAGTTCCCATCGACGAGGCACAGACCGAAGGGAGATTCCTGGACGAATGACACTTTCAACGGCCTGTGCAAGAGGGCATGAAACGATTAAATTTCCTTCGTCGTATTCCACATAATTCGGGTTTGCCCCATGGTCAAGAAGCCACTTCACGGTTATAGGCCGGTAGAATATGATGGCTAATTGTAGAGGACGAAGACCGCCCCTTGCAGGTCGATAATCGATGGGTGCACCAACTTCTATGCATCTGGCAAGAGTGCGACAGTTGCCATCCTCTGCGGCTTCAAACATGGGCTGCCAATTGAGCTGTTTACCGGCTTCACGGTAGACGGCTAGAATGAGGAGATCGTAAAGTCCTCTGCATGTCTTGGCGAGGCTGACCTTGTCTGAGAATTTTTCAGTGGCTTCCAGAATATCGAGCACGATTTCCGGAGGGATAGTGCAGAGTTTGCTCTGGGTTTGGACGGAGGAATGGCGATTCATTGTGATAATTTGGATGTTATGTAGTCTTCTGGTAATGGATGTTGTTCTGCAAGGAAAATATCAAGCCGGGTCTGGAAGTTGCGTTGTGATAAAGATCGAGGCGGATTGAACCTATTTTATACTAGATGTACTTGATCAAGGTGAATTAACTTGATTTGGTCTGGTCCCCAACAAGCGGGCGATTAGACGAAAATAAACTCCATTCAGTTTAACTGGATAAGAAGACATGCATGGGTTAATTTTACCGACTCCTTGTATCCGGCCTCTCCTTGCCTTTGTCACTTCGGGGGGGCCGAGTGCCGTCTGCTTTCATTCTTCCGGTCTCTGTTTGGACACATAACAAAGAGGATGTAATACATGGCTTTAAGAGTTCACAGTATACCCCGCATTGTTGTTCACAGCAACGAACGTAATCTTGATTGGTACTACACAGTAGTAAAATCGATATGGCACTGTTGTTGAGAAGACACAAGTATCCCTTTAGACACGATAAGGCAGGGCGGATATACCTGTGGAGTTGATACCGTAGGTATTAGGTTTACCTATACACTATCTTAGGCTGGGATTAATATCTAGCTTTATAAGAGTGGTAAGTTAGTAGTAAAGTTACTCCTGATTAGACTAATACTTCTAGATCCCTATGATCTATATGAGAACTAAAGTACTCTCTTATCTTAATAGCCTAATTGGCTATAATCCCTGCCTAGTACAGCAATTCTGTCTCCTCGTCACGTAAGGGATACTCCTTCTGAAGAACTAACACATTCACACTACCGCTAAGCTCATAGTATAAATATGCAGGACTGAAGAATTTCTCTGATTTTCTTAGACTTCCTAGGCAAACTTTTACTAAGTTATCACCTGACCAGAACCCAAATAGTAAATACTTTGATTTCCCCATCAACAGCCGTAATAACATTCATCCCCATGGGTTCTCTTCACTTTCTTGGATCAGGTTGCTCGTCCTTTATCGCGCATCCACCTGAAAAATGACACACGATGGTCTGGGGAAAGAGATATGTGTAATGTCGATGCCGCAACACGTTTGGAAAATACCGCACTCATAGACTGATTGTCATCATTCTGTTTCGTATCATCAAGGGAGACTGGACTGTGGCCCATTCAAATGCTCTAATGTGGCTGTACTAGAAGCCATATCCGGTCAAGGGTTTGCCGGTAGATCACATTTCCCTGTTGACCACGACCAACATGATGGCAGAGGTTCGTGTTCATGTTCTACAGAGGGGAAGCGAAAAACAAAGCCAGTGAAATTTGCGGTATGATGCAGTTTCTGAGTAGTCAATGTATCTATACCTATTCGAATATATCCCTTCCGATCTCCAGTTTATGCAGTTATGCAGCTGGAAGCAGATAAATTAAGCCGAGAATTTATTCTAGGCGGCAGAATACGTATTTCGCTTGACGCTAAATGACTATGACCATTGCGCTCCGATCAAATTACCTGCCTATTGTCCTGGAAGTCCTTTTAGAAAAAGTGATATATTGCTTCTGGTATTGCTCCATGGTCTTTCTTGCGACGGCATTCTCTATACTCTACTCTAATGTGCGCTCTAAAATACCGATCTGAAATGTGAGTTAGATATGTTATTTGCAGCTGTGACCAGTGGCGGGAAGCTTATCGTGAACCATTGACTTGGATATGAGTTTACATTTGAGTTCTACGACTGAAAGGGTACCCTGCAACTGGATCTCAGTCTAATACAGTATAGCTATCAACATCGATCTGAGATAGTAATACTTAATAAACGACTTCTTGAGGATGCTTCTTCTGTTCAAGGACGACTCAAAGGTCGATGTTATTTCTAGTTATGGCTTAGGCAGGCGCTATGTTTACAGACTCGCATGGATAACAAAGAATCAAGTCTGCCTCTCGCATGCGAGATTTGGGCTCGGAAATTTTCGATGTACCCAACTGACCTGTGCCAAAAATAGTAATGTTGAGCAATTTGTTTGAGCTTCTAATCCTTTTGTTTTTCTATTGCCACCAACAGGTGAATACGCCATTAATCACTTGTTCGTTCAGATATTGCCTGTCTAAGTACAAGAGACAAATGACGTGAAAGAAAAGCACAGATACTTACTCTTTCATATTAATTAAGCTATGAAAGACTTAGGTTGGATAATTTTAACATTCTATTTCGGTACCGACGTATCGTTAGTGCGTGAGACTTGACCAAGTCGAGTCGGTCAGATTCAGTATAAGTAGAGGCTATATTCACTCGAAAGTAATAGACTTTACAATCAATGCCAAGTATTCACGCTCAATCAACAACCAATACAACAAATATAGAGAAAGCACACACGTTCGTATAACGAAAACAAGTCTGACCATCACATCAACGACCCTCCCCATTCTTCATCCGTAGAGATGAATCCTTCACAACCTCAACAACAGGGGAAGCTGGCTCTTCTCCCTGTTGAAATTCTGCTCAAAATTACAGGTGAGCCTGGGAAGAAGGATGAGCAAACTCTATCGCATCAAGACTTTAAGAGCCTAGCTTTAAGCTGCGTACGTTTCTTCCATGGGTTACGTCAAGCATACTACTGTGCCGACAACTACGCCGCCCTTCACTCTGCTCTGAGACATGCAGATATCGAATTCATAGAGCGACTCACTCAGCTGGCAAAGCCCCCTCTGGATATAGCATGGAAGGTTTCCTGCCAATGCCCAGCAGAAGAGCCACACAAATATCACAGGTCCATTGACGTTCTGTTAGAATGCCTTGCCATTGGATCCGTGCCCATTGATAAATGCATCAAAGCGTTTGGATGGTTGCTGAACAAGGGTTATGAGGCAAACGAACAGAAGGATCAAAGTTGGTACCAGTACAATGTCCACTGTGGCCATATGCCCGAGCTTCTGATTGGTATCTTGGGCAAAACTTATGACAGGATTCGTGCAGAGGGAATTTGTAAGATAATTTCGATCTTATACAACCACGGGTATTCTGTGCCTTACAACATGAATCTTCACACATACTTCATCACGAAGAACGACCAAAAAAGCAAACCAGGCCTGATACTTAAGCCGATGGACGTGGCTCTAAGGTCTTACTGTCCGATATTTTTCCTCGAGCTTCTACTACAGGGATACCAAAGTCATCAGGTAAATATAACGACCATGAATGATTCCTGTCCTCACCAAGTGAGAAGCTGGGTGGGTAGATGGAATACGTATCGGCCGTACTGGCGTCAGAGCACAAACATGGGTAATTTGCTCTGGGGTCTCTTCCTTGACATCGCAGACCCATCAACTAGCTGGAAGGAAGCATACCAGGGCGAGGCGGCCGATATAGTTGAGAGAAAGATTCAACTTCTTACAGATTACGAGGCAATTGACCCAAGCGAGGTGAAAGCTTTACGCAGCATTGTTACAGTCCTGCGGGATAATCCTCTGAATTTCGCTTTCATCGATGATGATGACGACGGGAAAGAATACTGGGAGAAACTATGCAATGCTCTTCACCCCTTTTTGAAAGACCAGAATTTCTTGAGAAATCATTTGCTACTCGGCATAGAATCTTTAGCTCCTCGACGCGGAAGACTTCACCATTTCATCCTAGAGGTCGAATGGAATCCATGGGTGGTGTGGCATGATTATAAGATGCAAAACCCGAAGCACAGGGCCAATCTTTCACATCCTTGGATGCAGTTTTATAATTGGAGGTTGAGGAAGCAGAAGAATGGAATGTGTTATGATCCGGAGTGGCGCAGGCTCGTCGAGCAGCACCAGCCCCCATGGCACGAGGTCGCTTACAAGAGCTCACTGCCAAAGTGGCACCAGGTGAACTACGATGAGTTTGTGGCTGCTGCTGAGAAAGAGTGGTTGGTGTTGGCGTCGAAGATGCCACCGAACTTGCTATCTAGGAGTTAGAATGCCGATGATGAGACAGCATAGAGTCCGCCAGCTGAGCAATTCGCAGGCAGACCTTTAGAGGAGGATCAGAGAGATATCATTCCAACAAGAGTAGGCTGGATAAAGGCGTGAGCTAGGGCAAGCTGGATTCAAAGTCGGTTCGAAAGCTTTGTTATTTCTGGGTGCTAAGAGTGTACACTAGCAGAAAATGGGATGTGTTCTGATTAGTTTGGTCCTTTTTTGTTTCTAGTTATAGATCGTCATTTCGTTTATCATGTTGGGGTTTCAATCCTCTTTGATGTACTTGCAAGCATATAGTGAAAGGTTTCGTTATATATGTAGACTTGCGAGGTAAGAGTAAAACAATAGCCATTCCACTCCTACCTCTATTAATGCAATTGTTGATTGTCTTCTGTCCTATTTTAGTTAGCTCCCTGAACGAGACCAACGGGGAAACAAACATGCTCGTCAAAATATCCCAAAAAGGCTTCATTTTTCAAGCATGACGTTACTAGAATACTCCATTCAACACTTTCGGTCATTTAGACGAGGTATTTCTCCGCCCAAAACCTCACTAAAGAAACATCCCGGAATGAGTCTGCCAAGTCTCTCCCTAACACCAACGCTTGGCCATCAAAATGCTGCATCTCCCCACCTATCAACAACCCTGTCTAGTGCTTACGACATGCGTGTAATATGGATCTCCTCCATCCTTCTTCTCCTCATCGAAACCAACCGCCTTCCGGATAAGCAATTACACAACATGGCCCATCACGCCACTGACGAAACAAAGGGCAAAATCCGACAAAGGCGTGCGCACACGCGAAGCCGCACTGGCTGCTCTGAGTGCCGTAGTCGCAGGGTACGATGTGGCGAGCAACGTCCCACGTGGTGAGGCTACCAGATCAGGTATCGTGTTTTATCTAGAAGCTGACTGTGCAATTATAGTGAGAACTGCGTTAATAGCAAGAGAACTTGTGAATATCCACCTATCAAGATTCCTTTGAGGGAGAGAAGAGCGCTGGAGAAGGCTGGGACGACTCAGCCGTGGGAACATACGCCCTGGGAGGCTCCCAGTTCTTCTAAAGGACCTGAGGTGCATAGCACGCAGGCTCTGGTTCGTCAGCTTATTTTGTCAGGTTCTGCAACGACGTTGGATTGTGTGGCCATTGACATGCCGCTCAAATCACATGAGCTCTTCAATTACTGTATGTCATATCATCCATGAACAGTACAGTAGGTCATTACTAACATCCCTTTCGTCTACGGTGAAACCCTTGTCGCACCTCTTGCAGACAGTAAAAATGAGTGGTATGTCCATTGTACTCGCTTAATTGTCAAACGGTTAACCTTGAATAGCATGCCGTATACCATATCGGACCCCGAAGCACTACGAAATGCAATCCTGATAGCAGCCACTCATTTCACATTCAAGGTCGGCAGCCTTGAATCATTTGAACATACATTTCTCTTTCATAGGATTGAGACCGTGCGATTGGTGAAGAAATGGCTATCTAGTGGAGATGTCACATTGTCAGCAGCCATTATGAAACAGATCGCTACATTGGCGTACACAGAGGTATGCCAATTAAATGGTATCTAATTCTTTGAGCTGTTCTAAGTCACTGATAGTTCTGTAGTGGTGATATGCAGATGGCAGAAAAACATTTAAATGTCATCTACGCTCTTCCATACTGTGCAAAGGATCAAGGGACAACCGAGGTCAAGACTCCAGAGCAAGAACTGTCAGATCGATATTTTCTATTGTGAGTTATGTCAATTAGACTAAACTAGCCCTCAATTAACCATTCAGAACTTCAACGTTCATGCACGGCGTCCAGACTGTTCTCCATGGCATCCTCCGCGACAAAAACTGTACCGAAGACAAGACTAGCCTCTCAATCTCTAATCCCATGCATCTCATACACAACTGGTACAAGACAGAGGGCCAGCAATTACACAGACTCAAGCTTAAAGCTATACGCCTATTTTCTACATTCTTTGTTCAACCTAATATTGGAGCAAAACTCTCTGATGTCTACAGCACCTCAATAATAAACAGTCTCCGCAAAGTCACCGACGACTTCTACAATCTTACAGAAGCTCAGAAAATACACGATGAATTCTGGAGAACCGGTGCAGCAGCGAGTGTTTACGAGACAGTCCTTGAAACGCACCAAGCCTCTATCTCACCTACCGATCATGAGCATGAAACGACATCAGAAGCCAAGCAAAAGACTACATGGTGCGGGTTAGTTATCGCAGCAGAGCTATTTCTCGAACAAGTTGTCGTGCTATGGCGACCTTTTACAAAGGAGATATATCTCTGCACAATGAGGATATTCCAACGAGACCTGACCTGTGCACTTCAGAAGCCAAAGACACCAGAAGTCGCAGAGTTGTTATTCTGGGAATCGTTTCTGGGGTTGAAGAGTCTGTATCTGCACGAGAAGCTAGGGGATATGGAGCGAGAACCAGGTTTCAGACCGTTTTTCGAGAGGATTATAAAGGAACAGAGTCGAGATATGGGATTGGAGAAGTGGGAGGATGCAAGGAGGGCGTTGTTGAATATTGCCTGGCCGTTGGATTTCTCCGAGGATGATTATGTGAAGGGGATATGGGAGGCTTCAGTAGCTAACTAGGTGCTGAAGAAACAGTCATATATCACGTCTGGGTTAACGCATCCCACTTGTTAACTCTTCGAGATGATCAGTCGTAGTAGATATCGACAGAGAACAGCACAGAAGCTTTTTGATGGAGCTTTGAGTTTACCTACATCCCTTATCGCCCTATGGTCTTTGGGAGCAAATAGAAGCTAGCACTCTAAGCTAGCACTCTTGTTCCGTCCTTTTTGGAGTTGGAAAGATGAACTCTCTCAGCTTTGCCATTCCCATCCGATCGCCTTCCATAGTCTCAGCGACTTCTTTATCAACCCAGCCCCGAGTATAGCCGCCACCAAAGTCAGTAATCCATGCGTTGTCATCCTGATCTATCAAGACATTCTCTGCCTTGACATCTCCCCAGACAATACCCGCATTATGCAACCCAGAAATGGCAGCATCAATCTGACCCATCCACTTTTCTCTCACCGCAGGCGGAGGATCGTCGGGGTCCTCTGGATCGATCTTTGTCGACAATGGGCAACCCCGGTTGTCAACATAAGTTAACAGAAATCTAAGAATAATGCCACAGTCTTCCATGACGACGCCGTAGAGATGACATAGATTTAATCGAGAGTCTAAACTGGCTGCATTGATCTTTTTATAGGCCTTGAGCTCCCGCTCACCCTGGACGCCAGAGGTGCATGGCTTGAAGAAGCATTCAATCTGGCCATTGTCGATGAGGACTTTGTTTGGAGGTTTGAAGAGTGCATCCTCAGGATCTTCGAAGCTCAAAATAATTCTAGCGGGATCATAGAGGGTAGTCCAAGTCTCCAGGTCGTCGAGAAAGTCATCATCAAAGCGTACGAAAGACGGATAGAAGGGACGCTTTTCGGTTTCAACGTGTCGAGGAATTAGCTCTTCATCAATGATATGTAGTTCAAAGATAAAGAATTCTGGAAATTGATGATCTTCCAGAGTGACTTTGATGTCTTTTGCGGGACATTCCGGAGGAGGCGCGAGCTCGACGAGGAGCGACTCAAACGGGGTCATTACCCATTCGTAGACGTCAGTGTCGTATATATCACCGATGACCTCTAAACCTGATTTGAGAAGCTCAAGATAAGACATATACTTCTCTGTTGTTTTAGGAGAGTTGACAAAGTACTTTGGTGAGATCTTGATGTAGAATGCCTTGCCATTTCGACGGACATTGAAGCGTGCATCATGATCATCGCTCCGGATGCTAGTGGAAATCCAGTCGATCCTGTATTTTGGCTCTTCGTTCATTGTAGAGCTGGCGTGTTGTTCTGGAACAGGCGTTCAGGTGGAGAGCGGTGAACGTGTTCACGCGTAGGTTAACATGCTGCGATTGATTGGCTGAGCCTCATTGTGTTGGTTTGCGTCGGAAACCCTTCCTTTCTTTGTCCTGGGTCTAGAACAACAGGCCATATTGTTACCAGTCACACGACAACCCCCCATGAACTCAACTTGGAAGGTCAGCGCGAAAAGGAACTTCCTTTAAGTTCACTCTATCAAATTGGTCTGTTCAGATAAAGAGTCTACCCCAGATACTTTTTGGGAAATGGTGAACATACGACTCGCTCCGCTCTGTCGAGATAGGCATGCATCCGCGAAGTGACCAATTAGAAGTGATCAGATAACGGATGTAACGAGATGAATAGCTATCACTTAAATTCGGTGTTCTCTGGGCTATCCATCAATTACTGGGATCTTTACAGTGCTCATTCAATATATTTTGATACCATATAGTCTTCAAGATGACAAATACCGTTGTCGTTGTCGGGTGAGTATCCCATCCATCTCATTTCGAGGAGAGTTCAGCTAACATGATCCAGTGCCGGTGTCATAGGCCTCACTTCAGCATTGTTACTTGCGAAGGAGGGAAACAAAGTCACTGTTGTTGGAAAGCATATGCCCGGTGACTATGACGCCGAGTATGCTTCACCATGGGCTGGAGCCAATGTCATTCCGTAAGTCAACCACCGCAGTACGTCTCAAAGACTAGTAAACTAAACAGCATCAAGCTTAGCGCCAAAAGAAGCAAGTCGCTGGGAACGAAGAACCTGGATTGCTTTGAAGAAGTTAGTGGAAGAGACACCTGAAGCAGGCATTCATTTTCAGAGTGAGTTCCATCTTACTTATAGGAAATGAATCGAGGCTGATTGTATCCAGCAACACATGTCCTTCGT
Source organism: Fusarium sp. DS 682 (assembly GCA_014764975.2). NCBI lineage: Eukaryota > Fungi > Ascomycota > Sordariomycetes > Hypocreales > Nectriaceae > Fusarium > Fusarium sp. DS 682. The sequence continues at coordinate 15,150 of JACYFE010002152.1, read as the reverse complement.
CGAAATAAGGACACAGAGTCCGCCAAGTCTGGATTCTCCGCACATTTCTATGCCGATAACCCATGGTTCAAGGAGATATTCCAAAACTTCCGAAACAATCATCCATCTGAAGTTGCAACCGGCTATGATTCTGGCTTTCAATATCAAGGAGTCTGCATCAACACAGCTATCTACCTCCCATGGCTACTCGGCCAGTGCCTCAAACATGGAGTCATTATAAACCGCGCCATTCTCACTCACATTAACGAAGCCAAACATCTCAGCCATACTGGAGAAAAAGCTAACATCATCGTCAATGCAACTGGTCTTGGGTCTTTGAAGCTTGGAGGAGTTCAAGATACAACCGTCGCCCCAGCACGAGGTCAAATCGTCCTCGTTCGTAACGAAACACCCAAGAACCTACCACTATTCATGTGTTCCAGCGCTCTCGACGAAAGCGGTGAGGAAATCTACGCCATGCAAAGAGCAGCAGGTGGCGGTACCGTCATTGGAGGTACTTATCAGATTGGGAATGGGGATACACAACCTGATCCCAACACTGCGAATCGAATCATGCAGAGGATTGTAGATCTTTGTCCTGAGATCGCTGGAGGCAAGGGAATTACTGGGTTGAGCATTATTCGACATGGTGTTGGGTTCCGGCCTTGGAGAAAGGGAGGGTTGAGGCTGGAGGAGGAGAGACTGGATGATGAGACATGGGTTATTCATAATTATGGACATTCTGGATGGGGATATATGGGGTCTTATGGGTGTGCTGAAGGAGTAGTTGAACTTGTTGAGAAGGTTACCGACAAGAATCGGGCGAAGCTCTGAGACTCAGGCATTTTATTCAGCATATCCAGCACGTTGTTTACAATCAATTTATTCTCCTTCTATACAGGATTTCTCGTATTTCAGTCTTAAAGAGACAAAATCTGAAGTAATTTTGAACATGTGTCCTCGTTTCTTCCTAATTGTAATTGAAAGATGGCAGACTGCCATGTTTGATCAACCCTTCAACAAGAGGCAACTGAAGAACACATTGGCCCATTCATTTTCATTGCACAAAGCACACCACTGACCAAGATTTGCATGTTGGTATCTGTAGAGCTTATTAATCTAGAGCAGAAACCCTGTTGGAAAAGGGTCCTCCGGATCAAGATGAACATTCTTCTCACCCGTAATCCAAGCCCTGCCCTTAACAGTCGGAAGTACAGCATCCAACTCCCCAACCTTGGCCGTCCCTCTAATCCTCCCCACAAATTCCGTGTTAATAATACTTCTAAACTTGACTGATTCCCCCTCCTTGATAAGACCCCTCGCATGCAGAATGGCCAGTCGAGACGAACTACCCGTTCCACATGGACTTCTATCTAATCTTCCCGGCGTGACGACAACAGTGTGCTTAACAGTCTTGCCGTCAGGACCATCTTCCAAAGGTTCGGTGATGATGACATTGTTGATGCCGCAGATAGCTGGATTCTCTGGATGCGTGGGCATGCAGTTTGCCAAGACTGCTTCTTTTATTCTCTTTCCAAAATCGATGAGACGGTCTGCGTTGACTGTTTCCACCCTGAGACCCAGTGCCTCTGCTTTCACGAGAACATACCACTGGCCTCCATACGCAATATCCACCACCACTGTACCCAGTCCAGGAACATCAATCTCTTTATCAAGAGCGAAAACGAAAGCCGGGACATTGTCGAAAGAAACAGATCTGCATTTCCCATTTTGACACTCCGCAGTTGCAACCACCAAACCAGCAGCCGTATCCAACCTCACAGTCGTAACAGGTTCAACCATGGGTACAATCCCTGTCTCCAGAAGAACAGTAGTGGTACAGACACAATTCGATCCAGACATGGGGACCCAATCTCCAGGTGCCATGATAAGGAATCCAGCGTCTGCATCAGGCCGACACGGCGGAACGATCAAGTTCACGCTCATCTCCAATCGACCTCTAGGTTCTTGAAGAAGTAGTTTTCGAAGATCATCTCTCTCGGCCATGTAGTACGTGAGTTTATCGTGCATTGTTTTGGCGGGTACATCGAGGACGCCGCCAATGATGACATCGCCGACTTCACCTTCTGCATGGCATGTGACGATTGAGATGACTCGTTTTGATCGCATTTTGAGTACTGCCAAAGAGATGTAATTTGGGTAGTGATACTTTGGGCGAGAATGGGGGAGAGTTCAATTGACATGCTTTTATCTATTGTCTTTAACATGTTGCACTTGATTGGCGCCTTTTTGGAGGGGTTTGGCTTATTTGGGCGCAAGGCGGAAAACTACCCATTTTGGAACGACCATGTTGAACAGGGCTAGAGATCCCGAGTAGCCACGCAAAAAGGGAAACCCAGCACGCATTGATATGGAATGGCCTGAATCGCAAGATAACAAGCCAGGTGCTCGAGAGATAATTACAGCACAAGACATATTTCCAACTGCAAGAACCGCTACTCGCTAAGGGTACCATCCCAACGATTGGTATAAACATCAGTAGAAGAATATCATTTGAAACGGAATGGCATGTTGAAAAGCGTCAGGTTTATTCACATGTAACTATGTACAAGCTACGAAAGTAATGTTGTCTGCCCTAGCAATAGACCCATCAACCTAAGCGCGGACAATACGAGCCTTAGACTTCCATCCCCAAGCCGAAACATCCCGCTTATTCATAACAGCCACACTCTCATTATAATCACTAGTACCATGCTCGGGATCAGCATCCTTAGCCTCACAAGTAGGTCCCGCATTAGGCGCTCCAAGCGCACCCTCAACGGCACTAAAGTGCTGCTTCTCCATAGTAGTAGCAACCATATTCTTCGCCGCCTCCTCAGTCCAACCGTTGATGAAATCACCATGCGAGCAGAAAGCATTTCCGCACGCAAGCTTGAAGGGAGCCTCACCACTCCAGCCGTTGGGGAGGACTTTGCGAAGATCGTAGCGGATGCTGAAGCGCAGCTGGGGCATGGACTTGCTGCCCTCGGGACACCAGTTGGGAGTGCCGTAGTCGCGGGACTTGTAGGCTGTTTCGAGGGTTTTTTCGTTGACGCATTGGGGGAAGTAGAGGAGTTGTTGGAGATGGGTGCTGCAGGTTGAAGTTGGGAAGCCGTTTGCGCCGAGAGGAATAGGCTCGCTTTCACAAGTCCATTCAGCTTTAGCCTCAGGTGGCATGTCGGCTTGGGTCTTTGCATCGGCATTACCAGCCACCATCTTCAAGTTCTGAGGAATAGGAATCTCGGCAGGTGTTTCGCCAAGGTTATAATAAGCGCTGAAGCGCATCACAGGAATAGGTTCGTATTTCGTTCCATCAGCAGTGTAAAGCGGCGTAGGGATCCAGTAAACTGAAAGATCATTGGGGTTCTCGGCATTGGTGCAGCCCTTTTGCAGTTCAGCGCTCGTCTTTGTGTTAACCGTCACGGCGTCGGAACCGAAGAACGAGTGCAGATGAGACTTGCTGTACTCGCCGGGAAAGACAATGGGATCAATATTCTTGAGCATAAAGGGAGAGGCAACGTTGACTTGGGTGTAGGCCTGAGCGGCGCCGACAAGAAGGCCGGTAGCGAAAAGAATGGAGGAAGACATCTTGCGTCTAGCAGATTATAAAAGAATTGAATGTAAGAAAAAATACAGTGAAATGTAGTGACAGTCAATGTCTAACGAAAGAAATGAACGAGTGTAGTTGACCAAGATCAAAAGCACAGATGAATCACGACAAACATCCTCTTTTTAATACCCAACATGTCAACGCCAAGATCATCTTGAAAACACTATTCCTCGTATCCCCACCAATGTTTCGTTGGAATATGCTTAATAGAGATGAAGGCTCGGAATATTACTTGCGGAAGAATTTACACCTGTAACAAGGAGGTTAATGCAATTGGTCAATTGCATGGCGCTTGGAAACATTGGAAACGTTGGGCCTTGTAATGTCCGTTTTGAAACAGGGAGAGCTTCTCTATTTGGAGGTTTCCGCGTTTCAGTATTAGGGCGGCTTGGTTAAGCGAGGCTGCGCTTCCGGTGCTTCCAGAGCTGAGGCTTGGCTGGTATAAATGTTCGTCCGGTTCCTGTTCTTTACGCGTATTTGTTTCTTTCTTTGAACCTTTGAGTTTTCTTTTTGGTGCTGTGTCGTCGCTTTTTGCGTTGCTGCGAGCATGCTGGGCCAAGGCTGCCTTACGTGTTCTTACTTGACTGGTGGTGTCTCATGGGCCTGGTGACGCGATGAACGCGCTCATTCTGAAGTAAATCATATATCAAGTTACCTCGGGAGAGTGTAGCATTGAAATGAGAGATATTTCCGTAATTTTTAGACAGCAAGCAACCGTTTTATATGTCAAACCCAAAGCTAGGAGCCGTTAGGTCTTTGTCAAGTCGCCCCGATAAGCGAGGTCAACTGACTCGTGCATCTTCCGACATCAACGAACTTGAGGCGACCTCGCTGACACAATCATAAAATGGCATCAAATGTCAAACTGAAGTTAAGAGCCAATCGCATCGCCTAATTAATCTGTTTTATTCAGCAGCCTGCGCAGTAAGCATCTCTGCCAGGAGAAGAATTGGTGGGTCGTCAGTTTTAGAAGTGACGCAGTAACCCGTTTTTTTTTTAAGATTAAGGTAAGGAAAAAGCTTACGCGCCCATATCCATCCTTATCCTTATCTGACGTGATAGACAGATTGCTATTCCCGGGCCGGTTTTCAGATAAAACAGGTCGTGAAACCGGGACCTTTTAACTTGATGTTTAAAGCTGTGTAATAAAGTCGTAAATGACATTCCAAGTTATGCTTTTCCAATGTACGGAGGAGAGAGACCAAGTGCAGAACTTCCCTATTAGAATTCATCCTTCAAATCAAGCGAGATGTTGAAGGATTCTGCTTATGTGGTCCATTTCAGGTACTTCGGGATTCCGGTTGGTGCCAATAGCATCTTACAACTTCTTTTGAGACTGCATCTCACGGAGAACTTCCTTGACAAGGCCTGGGAGTTGAGATCAGGGACCAATCAAAAGTCCCATCATACCGAGCACCTCCCAGGCACCCCTGCCAAAAGATGTTGGCAAAAGCTTGAAAAGTCTTATTATGGACCTCAAGCATGACCAATCTCCTGATGATCTGCATCCCAACCCTGCTGTAAACGGTTGCATCTTTCACATTGTCTCCACTCATCATATCATTGTTTGGCTGGCTGCAGTGAGCATTTCATTTCCTCAATGCAATCAGGAGACATGTTCATCAAGCTCAAAGCAACCCTGGAGATCACTGACTTTAGCTTGTAAATCTTAGTGACAACGTTCCACTTGGTTCAAAGTAAAAACTCTATCAGACTGATATTCGATGCTGTAGGGCTGGTGGTCCCTGATCTTCCATGACACCGGCATCTAAGAAACAAGGGGTCTCGCCAAGGCCCAAGAACCATTAACTGAGGTATCATTGGATGCTTCCACCAACAGCCGTTCAACCAACAGTCGTAAGCACAGCCCAGTATACACCCAGTCCGCAAATCCTTTGGGATGACAAGACATGGATCTCCCTCAATTTCAGGAGGTTCTGCGGGCCACTTTATCCGGTTTTCCTTAAAAGTGACAGTATGTATAACCGATTCTCCCACATGTTGACTGTGATCTCTTCTTTTCTCTCTTTCACGCGATCATGGCTGTCGCGGCAAGTTTCTCATCACGCCCTGCGCTGAGAGTTGGGATTCTTGCTGCACTGGGTATTTTCTTCTTTGTCGTTCTTTTTACTTTTTATTCTGATACTGTGAGGTCGCCTGTTGAGTTTGCGCATCGGAAGGCGCAGCAGTACTGTGACTCGTCGCAGAAGACGTAAGTATGTTGCATTCGCCCTGTTGATCTATTACTGATGATCTTGGAGTATTCCCTCTTTTACACCGACGCCTACACCTGAGACAACTGTCACTCCTGAACCTACATCTGAACCTACTCGTAATTGTGAAGACCCCTATCGTCGACCGGGATACCTGTATATACCGAAAGAGCCCAAAGCTTATAGAGATACACAATGGATCCCCTTCACTGAAGATTACCTCAACTCGGAACCACCTGAGTATGCAGCTTACCCACCTAAGCACGAACTCGTCTTCAACGATACTGCTGTTGAGCCAGAATTCCTCAATGCTGCTGGGAATCCCCAGCAATGGATGCGCATGGCTGTAGTCGAGAGCCGACGCCGACGCAAAGCTGTTGAAGCTACTGTCCCTCCGACAAGGAACACAACAGTCAACGACTTCGTCGATATGAAAGATGACAACGGTCTCGGCTGGCTATGGGGACGCCGTGTCGTAATGTTCGGAGACTCAGTCGATCGCTACATGACACAATTCTTCTGCGAAGAGTTCGACAGCAAGATTTATCTCCCCATCCAAGACATAACAGGCCGACAAGCCAAAGGCATCTGCGAAGTCCCCGCCTTCAACCTCACCCTCGTATACCTCCACTCCGTCGGTTCATTCACATACAGACCAGACTGGTGGTGGATCGAGAACCTCAAGAACGTCGCTTGGGAAGAGCGCTGGAACATCTTCTGGAAACCCCACGAAGCACCTATCCAAGGCCCGACAGGTCGTCCTGATTTAATCCTCTGGCAGAATGGCCTCTGGGACCAGCGTGCTTTCTGGGAAGGTGGTGTAGCGATGCATAACAAGGGCGATAAACCTATGACCTTGAAAAATAGGCAGATGGCTTGGGAGGAAGTTCGTTTCGTTACGGCAAGGATAAAGAAGATTGCCAAACGGTTGAATGATGAGTTTGGTGAGGATGTTCCTATTATGTTTAGAGCCTTGACGGTTCATAGAGAGAGTGGAATGGGCGATGCTATTATGATGGAGATGGATCGATTGGGGAGGGCTGTGGCGGAACAGGCTGGTCATGAGATGTTTGAGTGGGCTAAGTTGATACATCTTCTTGGGAACTTATATCAAGATGGTTTGCATCCTGGGAAGGGAGCAGCGAGTTGGCTTTGGGGGAATATGATCTTGGAATACCTTGCGAGGTCTTCTGGCTCTGAGGTTGGCGGTGAAGCTAGATCACCGTACTTTAGCGGATGGGATGCATGTCATAACGCGTTATCTGGATGGGGAGGTCGATGAAGAAGCCACTAATATCAGGGTAGTTATTTAAGAAAGCATTAAATATCAGATGGAATTTTTTTTTTTTTTTTTTTTTTTTTTTTTTCTGTCTCAAAGTGTTAAGAAAAACAATAAGGTGTTATTTTTAATGAGATGCCCTGATCTCCTGTCGAGATAACAAATACCGTTAACAAACAGACGGAAACATGAAGAATCCTTCATGCGTACATAGATTTTGTTAGGAATACCTTTCGCATACACGATCCTCTTTATCATCGTAATGGCAACTTAAGTTCAGCTGCTCTGGCTCGCACTTTCTCCGCATTCATGGGGCTCAATCCCTTTGTGTCCAGGTAGATCGGTGAGTATGGGAGCACTTCACTCTGTCGGTTCACCCTCAGTATCTCAAACGGCCAAATCTCTTCAATAGCTTTTTGACAAATCCCCGGCGTAACTCTAAAGTTGAATTCCCGGTCATTGAGCAGTGCAGTGAAAGCTTGAGGACCACTTTCGATTGCTGTTATTACTTGAGCATCAGGCACATCACGCTCTGCATTTCGCTGCTCCCACAACGCTGTTTTGGCATCACTACAGGAAAGGGTAAACAGCCTTTCTGTGATTTGCAGCTTTTCATCCAAATTCTGGAGAAAGGAAATTGAGCTTCGGTCAATTTGAGCCGCAGTCAAGGCACGAGATTCACTGATTCTCCAGCGGCATTGCGAACTTAGGGAGATCTGCTCTAGTGTTTCAATCCCTGCGTTGATAGCTTCTTTGTAAACTGTCTTCGTTACATTGAAAGGTTGTTTACAGCTTCTGAGCAGGCATTGAAGTATGGCCGGGCCTTTAGAGATCCCTTTGAGAAAGAGATCTTCTTCCAGTTCGACTGGATCTACCACTAGGTAAATTTGAAGGACATCTGGACCAGCGCTCATGCCTTGAAGGATCAGTTCTTTTGTCACCTTGATTGGCTTTCCGTGCTTGTCAAGGATTCGAAGTCCTTTAGGATCGTGCGGGGTGGCTTGAAGATAGATGTTTTCGACACATTTGACGGGAATTTTTTCTAGCTCGAGAACACACTGCAGGACGTCTCGATGGGAAAAAATAGCTGTCATCACCATCTCAGTTGTTGCAAAGACAGGAATATTGCAGTTGTCGAGGAATAGTCGGCATGAAGGTAATCCCTTTTTAATTGCTTCAATCAGAGTCGCATCTCTTAACTGGTCTGGGTTAGAGGATGATCTGAGGAGTTGTCCCAGAATCCCTGGGCTATACTCTATGGCCTGAAGGATGAACTTTGGCATAGGTTCAATTACAAAATTGCGCTTCTGTAGAGCCGCCAGAATGGCATCAGGGTACATCCGGAAAGTCTGAAACGCAGTATCCGAACTGAACCGAACGGTCATTTCAGTCTTAGTCAGAAAAAGACTTGTGCTCTCACTCCCGCGTTGCATGATATCCAAAATATTGGATTGATCGATACTTGATATCGAACCTTGCCGGCGAAGAAATTGCTTCAAAGAAGATACTGATGTTTGCTGCTCGAGTTTCTGTAGGAGCACCTCCCTAGATAGATCTGCAAGGTTTGATTGTAGTTCTCCAATGTTTGACGCTGGTGAAGCATTGGCAGGCCATTCCTCACCCAAAAGATAACAGAGGAAGTCTCTCACTACGGCCAGCTCATCCTTGGCGTAATCAGGTTTCATTGAAACGTCCTTGATATCAGACGCCATTCCGAGCAATGCGTAGACTTTGTCTCTTGGGTCCGTTGCTTTGCACCCTTTGAACTTCCATAGCAAGTTGCAGAGGTTTCGATTTTGATTCCACCATGATGTGCCTTTCAACATACGAAGCATGATATCCAGGACAGCTCGACACTGTTCACCGATTGAGGCGCCCATAGCAAGTGGCAAAAGGGCGAATATACTGGCGGGAATTTCACCTTGATCGCACTTGACGATGGCCCGTTTTGCATTGGCCACTTCCTGCAAAATCCAAACCCTTTTAAACCATGGATGATCCATAAAACTTTTGAGACCATCGACCAAGTCCTCACGATCTTCCTCGGAATCATTCTCGACTTGCATCCATTGGTCCTTCCAGCGGGGATCTTCTCTCGACCACTCCCGAAAAGCTTCGGGGGGTAGATGTGCTTTGAATTTTTCAGCAGCAGTTATCAATAGACGAGTGCCGCGATTGTGGAAGCCAAGCCAAATTATCACTCTGTCGGCTTTTCTGTAGATCTCCCCCATTAGATTGACTTGGTGGCCTCGTTCCTTGATATTGCTTTGATCGATACACAAAGCATCGACCCAGAGAATTCGGTCCTTGTTAGGTTGTCTCAGGTGCTGGAGAGCTTCATACAGACTTTTCGTTATTGCAAGAGTCTTTTCATTGACTTGAATCTCGTGGGGTGTGTCTTGACTTCCCCAAACATAAGAGAGTGCTTCATAATCCATCATTTCGTCCTGGACAAGGTACGCTTGGAAGAGATGGCATCGCAGTTGAGATTGCTGGCCTCTTTCGAGCCGTATCATTCGAAACCCAGGTCGTTCTAGGTCGAAGTGGTCGTAGTGAAATAGATTTGTAAATGCAAGTTCTTTTTCGAGCTTGTCGGCACCAATCTGGCTCGCCACAAACATGGCATACATGACAGCAGCCATTCTCGTATGGCGCATTGTGGATTCATCCGGTTCTGAGGAACTTGTTGAACCAACTATGCTACAGACAGTCGTGAATGGCAGTCTCGCTGGGAGATTGGCCGCTGCTCGTTCAAAACAGATGATGTTGCTGTCCCTCCCAACTTTGTCGGCCAATCGTCGGTCAGTCAACAGTGTAGCAGAGGATGCTATCTTGCCAAATAGAACCGTGGCTGGCTGTCCTCTATCTGGAAAGCAGTGTTGAGAAGCATTGTCGTCGGCAAGATGTACTCTGGCTAGCTGTTGTTCCACCCGTGTCTGTCATTCCTGATGGCCAGCATCAGACATCGAGGCATCTATGACGCGTTTGACCCAGCAGGGAGGGCGACTCATTTCATAAGAAGTGGAGATGCGTCCGGAAGTAGATGTCTCGTCTGCATCAAACTGAATTAGCCCTGGCTGAGGGCTTTGTGGTAATCCCACGACAACATGGCCGGCTTCTGCGATACTATTACTGTGTACCGTGGCATCGACTCCTATCAGGAATCCAGCTCGAATGGACGGAAAACATTTGAGAAGATCGGCGACGGCATCTTTGACGAAAAGAGAAACCTCAAGCATTTTCTCAGCGTTTCCAGCCAGGACGACATGGTTGGGACCAATTCTCCCAAGCGAGAATGTAGCTCCTGATGGTTTCAGGCGATCTTCAAGCTTGGGTTCTTCCAGCAACACTTTGGCTCCTTCATAGTCCTGCCCGAGAGGTGCCATAATGGCAATTTGGTAAAAGTTGCAATCAATTTGCTCCATGACGCGTTGGGGTAGTTTGTGAGCTAGATCTTATCTCGAAGAACACAGAAGATGGAATCGGTTGAAATGGTGGACACCTTTCAGAAACGATTATTTTTCTTTCACTGTTGGATAACAAATGCCCCAGGGCAAAGCCCTCGTGTCACGTCAGTACTGCATTGATACTCGGTGTCACCGCATCACCATGTTGGTGGTTAGTTTAGAACCTATCAATCGACAGACGTGACCTTCAAGGCTGGTAACACAATATCAAATGGGAAATCATAGGTGGCATACGTTACAGCACTACGCCATTGACTTTCTCAACAAAAAAAGGAATCCCGTTACCTAACAATAACCTACCTATCTTGATGAATCAAAGCTTCCCAGTGCATCTGACTTCCATGTTCCGTATGGGTTCAGGGGGAGAGGGGGAGTGGGAGGTGGGGGGAGGTCCTTTTTGGCATCGAGTTCCTTCCACCGCTCGCACACAGCCTCGTCAATCTCTGCGTAGCTACGGCCATCAGTCCAGTGCAGCAACCTCCAAGGATCCCATGCCCTTTGTCCGTAGGTCATCCTATCTCTGCTATAAAAAACACGTCGCCACTCGCGGTCTACCCACGTTCCATCATCTCTCTTGATAACCCCCTTGCTACCCCAGGGACGGTTCAGGGTTGGTCTGATCTGGTCGTTCTGCATCTGATAGTTGTGATACATCACATACACGTCCCAGTCGGGGTCAATATGGAAATGATGGCATCTACGTCCATCGTAGGGGATGTATGGTTTGTCGAGATGATAGACGGTTAGAATATACTCTTCTTTTATAGTCTTGAAAGGGATGATTGCACCCCAAAGCGTGTTCCAACAGCACTGAGAATCCCGATCATCGACTACCGCAATGCTAGTAGCTTTTGTAGGCATGGTCATAGACCGCATGGATTCTACGATGCCTCTTAGCATTTTCTCTTCAAACTGGTTGAGCATTCGGTACTCGACAAGAATTTCGATCTTCTGCTCAAAGACATCTGCAGCCTCGCCACGATACTGTTCGACCCAGCTTGTCGAGATATCCATCAAGTCCAAGAAAAGACCCCAGATTGTGCCTAGTATATTAGTGAATTTCCACCACGGCTGGTCGAATGTATAGTTTCCTGTGCTCGAGGAGCAACTCGGCATCCAGAAGTATTGTTTCCCTGCCCAGTCTTTCATAAGGGGAGGGGGCTCCACATAAGCAACATCAAAATCGACGAGGCGGCGCAAATAATCTCGAAGGATGAATTCAAGAACATAAGGTGGGCAATGCGAGCGTAGAGCAACGTCTAAAGGTCCTTTGATAAGGCCGGGGATGCTTTTATCTGCCACTTTTATGCCGTTATAAGGATCATCATGATCACTGATGAGAGGGGAGATGTTGAAGTGAGAGTATGGTTTCTCTTTTATATCCCACCATGAATGAAAATTCATGTGAAAGGGGAGCGAGTAGCCATAGATGTGAAGAATTTTGATCATCTGGCAGATTCCTTCTGTGCGAACACGGTCAGGGCTCTTGCTCAGGATAGTGATCAGAAACTCCGGTACATGGTCACAATAATCGTTCGCCACGTACCAGTGCTGATCCTTCTGTTCTGTCATGTCAAACCTTCTTTCCAGAAGCCATTTCAAGGTGTCGACACACTTTCCAATGGGGACTTGGCCCAAATAGACTGTCTCCAATAGCTCGTCAATAGGCCTATGGTGGGTATGCGGACGCTCAGACAAACATTGGCAGCCACCAGATTCTGGCAGTTCCCACTTCATTTCGGGTGCAGCATCAACCTGAGCACATCGATCCATGGCCTCCACATCCGCGTTTCTAACTGCAGTACGAAAATGGTCATACTTGTCACCGATGTCTTGACTGGGTGGATTGTTCAAGTCCTGAACTGATGAGGTGTTCGGGTTCGTTCCAGTTTCATCGGAAACTCGGATAGCAGTTCCAACAAGGGGAAGTTCCAGCGTCGCGTGTTGAGATTGTTGGGGAGCCATCGTAACCATCACGAATGGTTGGTGGTTCTATCAAGTTTGTAATCGGTAGAGAGGTGTTGGGTGTTTCTGATGTATATTCTGCCGCTTGTTGTGTCTGCCGGTTCCGTTGTGTGTGGTGGAAGCTTGAGACATCACCTTCAACTACACATTCCAATACCAAGTCGAACGGATCGTTACCTATATAGTCGCTGTATGTCAGCCTGGCTGCTTTACCAGTAAAACTTCTAGTTCTGTTTCAAAAGTCATCTGTGCTGCATGGACATAGAAACACCCAAGCATCGGCCTTGTCCTCTCCTTCGAGACTCCATAGGCACCTTGCAAGGGAACAGAAATATGGACAATACTCTTGCTGTGGATACAAAGAAATGTCCCTGATAGTACGGCCTCTTAGGGGGTAGTTACAGCCCCGGATTAAAGGACTTGATTGTGTTCTGTTGCAAAGGGAATTGCCTACCAGACACAGAACTACAAAGAACAGATTCCAAGCCACAAAAAAAGCTTTATCCTACCAAAGAACACGACGTTTGATCAAGGTGAGGATTAACTTTGTTGAGACAACCCAGACCTGGAAGCGGGACCAACTGATCAATGTAATCCATCTTGGCCCTTTGTTCCAATGATTAAGCACCTTGGCAAGCCTTTTGGGGGGTAGTGAGCATGAAATCTGCAAAGGGGGGGGCACCTTTACCCTCGTTGAGGCTGTCTGTGTCTTTGAGGTTGTACTTGTGTGGCTGTGCCTGAGGCCGAGGCCGAGGCAAACCGGCCGGCCTTGCCAGTTTGGTCTCAGCGATTGTGAGGCCGGGGTCGAGTCAAAATAAGCACTTTAATTGGCTACAACTGCAATGTGATTAGCTAAGAAGGCGAAAGGCCTGATTTTCCATGCCTTCGAGGTTAAATGGCTGGAGGTTCGCTGTAAGGGCGTGAAGAATTGAATTTATTCGAGATGAGATTGTATAGGGTCACAGGACCACTGTAGCGCTGGTGGCTAATAGACACTATCTAAAGCAATTCATCTTGACTTTCTTGCTATGTTTACCTGCTTGCTGGCTCGACTAGCTGATCCAGTCTGGTGGTATATAGTGGCGGTTGAAACCGGCCAAGTAATTTATAAACAAACAATCGGGCCATCAGCCAAGATTAATTCTCTTGTCTCAATTGATTAAACTCAACAAATACTACGTCTTGATCCTATCTACATCACTGATCCATCTGTCCTTTTCCAAGCCCTTCAATCAACAAAGCAAGTGGCCATCCTTGTTAGACACATACTCATGTGCAACTGCGGCTTCTATCACAGGGAGTCAGTTATCTCCTCTACACTACACTAATGAACGGGACTTAACTTACCAAGAGGAACAGCAACCTTTTCGCTCTGTCCCTTACAAGTGCACCTAATCCAGTACTCTGCGCCACCATACCACGGATCAGGCGCTACAAACATTTCGCATCCGTGACAACTTTCAGCAAAGTTTCCATGGTAAGTTGGCTAACCCGGCGGTCAGCTTGTGTGACTCGAACTACTTGTACGAGAATTACTTACTGTAATGTTGGTACCATCGTATCCGAAACAGTCATTGAGGTCCAACTCGGAAGGGATGTAGCCCGAGTTATCCCGAGGCTGACATTTACCCGATAATGTATTAGTTTCAGAGTTGAAGCTGATGTCTATACATGTTCTGTCGATCTGAGCAAGAGCTGTGCCCAGAAGGGTCATCAGAATTGCGATTGCTTTGGTCATTTCGTTGGTCAGAATGGTTTTTCAAGACGGCTCATCGTCCTCAAGTTGGTCGGAGTGTTCCTTCTTTAAGAACGAGCTCTCAGGGAGGGGTTATGTAGCAGTCATAATGATCCTTCGGGACGGTTAAATGAGCTTGGATCCTAATTGCTTCAGCTATATCATATGAATCCTTCGCTCGAGTCTAATGTCAGAAACATATGACCCGGGGTGTAGTTGGTGGTGAGATACTAAAACCCTATAGGGCCTTCCATAATAAGCAACTCTAGTTTGACGATTAAGGTAATATCGGAGCTTTAATGCATTGCTCACCTACCCAAATCAGGAAATGCTGCATATCTTCTTGATCCTCCGGGAATATTACTCCGCGGAACAAAAGCATAGGCTGGTATCACCGACAGTCTAATCCCCGAGAATCCGGTGTAGCTCGCTAACTTCCTTTACTGAGTTGCATAAAGGGCTAAGCTACATACGGTTATCTCAAGGTGGCACGGAATTCCGTCTCATTCAACTACCGATCCTTTGGCACGTAAGATTTATCAGCTTATTCCATAGAACCGGTATACATAGATGTGTTATTCTTTATTCTTGAAAATACAACCCGAGTCCTGGCAGTGCTCTCCCCAATAGGAGACAGTTTTCCATAAGCTTCCGGGGCATGCTGCATCAAACATCAACAGATTTGGCACATATCATAGCAATCCTCCAGGAACTGGTCTATCTTCCATTATACCTCCCATAGAATTTATCTAGTTGTCCAATAATTCGTCCTGCTTTGATCCCCATACCCCTCCATCAAAAACTCCATATCATGCCATCCCGTCATCTCCATCTCACTCCCCGGTACATACTGCGCCATAGATCCTTCAACCATTCCAAATCCCGGAAACGGCAAATAGTCT
>JACYFE010002147.1:0-21154 GCA_014764975.2 Fusarium sp. DS 682 | reverse complement strand
CACAGGTCTCAACTGCAAATAACACATCAAGCTCACAATTTAGACATTATACCAAAATGCCTAACCAATTACTACAGCATAATTGTCTTCCTTCTCAACTCAACCAATGCGAGGCTCCATAACTTCAGGGAATAATTGTTAAAGCTTTTATCATACCCATCATTTTCAATCCACAGAGTTTGAAAGGGACTCCATAACTGCTACCTCCGACCAACTGCCGTGGTGGGTTGCTTTCTTCTACGCTGGCCCCCAAAGCTGACATGCAGAGTAAGATCTTGGCAGACGAAAAGGTGCATGGAGATGACGTTGCAACAAACGAGGCTCTCAAGGCAGCAAGGCAGATTCAAAATCACAATCCTTTACCAATGTTTTAAATACCCCTCATGCTCAGAAAACTATCCCCAAAGCAGACCAGCAGCATAGTTAAAATGGTCGAAAGAAATTTTACATACCTCCCAGCTCTCGACTTCCCCGACAACCCATTTCAAATTTTCACCCTTTCGAGTGAGTGGAGAGAATGGGAGGTCGCCTGGCTTCATCGTTTGCCCTCGATTATCACTTACTCTAGCGCCCCAGCTCGAATGATCGACAGCGGATGCGTGGTCGATGGCGTTACCAATTGCAAACTTGCCTGTGAGAACAAACAGCACTTGTTCTCAACACCCGAAACACTATGGAATTGCCTGACTTTGGCAACTGTGGCTATAATGACTACCAACGGGGGGCCAGACACTATAAGGAATGAGACAGTGGAGGAAGTCAGGGAAAGGTTCAACACCGGTCCCTTGGATAAATTCTGGAAATTGGGCGCTTTGCTGAGCTATGTCCAGTGCGCTCTCCAGTCATGTTCCGATCCAAAGTTTGGTGGATGTCCGCCAGGTCTGTGGGATTTTAAGCGTTCAACAATCACGCCTCATAATATCCTGAGGTTAGGTAGGATCATGAGCACTGAGTATTGTACCAAAGATGATCCTGGAATTGACTCCGATATTGCAGGGCCTGGTGTAAGTCCGGCTATGAAAATCGCAAGAAACCCAATACTGACAATTTTACAGATCGTTTTCGCATATATGATCCAGTTTGCGATAGTGCTCTTCTTTGCACTTTGCTACAAGATCACTACTAGCTGGATTCGCAATTTCACCCTGGCCTCACTGCTTCCATTTCAAGGACCGACTAAAGGTATCGAAATGGCATTTCATTGGCAGAGAAAAGTCTCAGTGAGCAGTTTTGGCTTTGCAGTGCGATCAACCCTCGTTGACCTGCAAGAAGCTCAAGCCGTGTTTCTCGCGACATTTTCTGTCGCTTCCATTGTCGCCTTCTCAGATCCACATAGGACAGGGCTGGCTAATATCAGCTCCATCTTCTCATGGCTCATGAATAATATAGCGGTGAGGGGATTGGTTTCTGCAGGAATGTATCCCTTACTCCTGGTACAGCTCATCCTTCAAAAGACTCACAACCGTTGGTGGTATCCATTTTTCCTTGTGTTTATGAACTGGATCTTTGTGCTTCTTATCTCTCGACATCCGAGTGGGAGCGGAAGTATCCTATTCGCAGTTTTCGAGAGTGCCGCGGGCCTTGAACAATGCGGGAATCGACCTGGGCCCAGCACATTTTGCCAGACGTTCAATGCGCCCCTAGATAATTCTAGCTCTATTACTGGCGGAGAGCGATATCAATTGGATCGCGATACGAAGAGCTTCTTCAAATTCCACTCCAGGATACAATACCCAATGCACGTCATTATGGGATTCCTGATGCTTGACTGGATCATTTTTACGGCCAGAATACATCTTTTTGAGCAAGATACTTGGCTATCACATAAATTCAAGTCCTGGATGAGCCAGTCGCCTATGTGTCTTCAACGATTCTTTACTCATGGGTACTTCCTCATCTTGACAGAAGTTAGTTGGATCTCAATGGAAATTCTCGCCGTTGTTATGGGAGCGATAGGAGTACATGAGTTCGTGGGCCTTTTGAACTTACTCGGTGGGGGAAAAAAGGGTGACGAGAGCGACATTTCAATATCGAACTGGGGATTTGGGCAATTAGTTACAGTTTGCGTCTGGGTTCCAGTTATTCTCAAGTTCGCTTGCCTTCTAGTTGGTAAGTGGAAAGAATTTGCAATGTGATCAAGTGGATGGTTCGCAGCTGACCAATTGCAGATGGTGCTCTCCCAGGTTGGAGAAAACGGTTGGGCAAGTTTGTCGAGATTACGCAGCGCAAAGAGACCGAGCCAGATGATGATATTGCTTTCGAAACTTTGCTTCTTTCCAGGCCAGCCAAGAGGGGTCAGACAGATGAAATGGGGGGACATACATTAACAGCGAGGCGTTCTTGGGGCAGAACTTATAGTTAAAAGGGAATGACTAGGCAATCCGCACACTGGTATGCTGACTGTTTTATAATACAGATATTACAATAGTGGCATAATGTGTCTCGACTCAAACAGGCTTTGGTGTTTTGCGCACAGTAGATGCATTAGTGTTATTCTTTAGAGGTTGCAGCTTACCCCATCAAGTTTTTCACGATAAGGGTTGCGAACAAATTGAGAGGCCGCGCTATTGTCGCAACTTTTTTGACCAATTGCCTCGCTGGCTTCTTCCCCAACTGGGATTATGGTACAGAATCGCCGGATCATCCTTGTAAATATATTTACCCAACCTTCTCTAAAGATAGTTCGTGTGACCTTTCTCGTCCCTCTATATTGCATATCACCATGGCTTGGTCCGTTGGTCTCTCCGAAAAAATGGATTATCAGTGATACCAACCACGCCAGTGATATCGCCTTCATCAAGGTTGAAAGTATTGACAATATCACGCATATCCGCCATCAGCCTGCTCCGGATTTGATAAACAGAATGCGTTTGAGCGTTGTCGGATACCTGTGCGACAAGTCCTTGGGCAACGAACGAGGAGCGCAAATATATGAGATGACCAAAACCATAGACTGTGATCTATCTACAACGGCTTTCAACATGCTCGAGCACTCAATGTCCTTTTCAGGTGGTACGTAGCGGCTTTATATCCGAAGAGCGGCATTACTGACTAGGTATGCTAGGTCAATCCGGATCTCCTATTCTCATCAGTGGAGAGAACAAATCCATCGGCGTCAGTTCATATGGTGTTAGAACCAAGAACTCTGCGACTGTATTTCGCGGTAAATTTAGAAACTATGCCATCAGCATGTCTCGTACCTTGCATGCGCTAGATCGAGCTCCAAGCGAAGACATCAAATACATCGAGGTCCAAAGCCCCCACGAGCCGGAAATGGAAGAACGAACCCCCAATGATGGCGAGGGCTTCTATAGAACGTTCCAAAAAGTCGCCCATGTCGGTAGTAGGATTGGCAATTCCGTGTTACTATCTGGGTCGCCATTCTTGGGCCCGCTAGGCAGTCCGATCGCTGCGGTTGCAGGCACCGCACTCGGCGTGATAAGCAAGCTTGGTTCAGATGCTTCAATAGATATTAGATCTGTACACGTCAATTATAGGCACCATGCTACCCGTGCCATTCTTGGAGAGGCTGCCATGCAGGCTGTAATCATGATTCATGCTCAGCGGGCTAACGAGCTTCGATTGTTCGAAAAGATGCACGCCCTATACACCAAGGCAAAGGACCTTATTCCAAAGGTCGCAAAGCTTATCACTCCTGCCATCACCGAGGCTGCACTTCGAATTTCTATGAAATCGCAGGCTGCAGGCGAGGAAACGCCCAGGCTCTACCCAAAACTTCCTCCGATGGCCAACGCTCTGCAGCCTGAGGACAAGAAATTCATTGAAGCATTCATGCAGAAGTCAAATCAAGGGGATGCTCCCGGGATGGATGAGTTCATGAATGATTTTGTCAAAACTGCCGTATCGGTGGGTCCTCCCAACTCCGATACCATTACTCAGAAGCTCGAAGAATCTGAAGTGGCCAACACCACTGATATGTCAACTCACGTCGAGATTTTATGTCACAGAGCTCTCATAGGAGAGGCTGCTCTTCAGGGCCTCATAGCTGTACGTTCTAATATTTTGGTGGAGGAGAGTATTTTTGGCGGTCTGGTCGGTGGGGTCAGGAAGATCGGAAGAACTGTTTTTACAGTCGCTCCTACTGTAACTAAGAGCGTTATGGACCGCATTAAAGATGGCAAATGAGACTCTCCAAAAAGATAGACTTCGAGGAGGCATCAAAGCCTGTCAGGCCACGAGAAAGCACAGCAAGGTTGACGAAGAAAGGGCAACGAGCCATCCCTGAATGCAATAAAAACTTCACTCTAACGTCTTTAAGGTTAATACTCTCTAAGCCAGGAATAGATCTCCTGTTTACATATAACAATTAGTTTTGAGGCCTGCCAATGTTTCACCGGGAGTTGCAACCGTGCGGGGATGAACAAAAAGTTGAATGAGAAGGGCCGTTTTGCAACAGTCTGCCAGCTATACAGAAGATGATCAGTCGCGGTGCTTGGTGCGCTATTCTACAATGACCTATTCTCCTGGGCTGCTTATGTGGAATCTCACCAGTCATGCTGGCCAATTGGAGCGGAGTGTACTTATGTGAAGCATCGGAGCAGCCTCTAAAATTCCCAGCTACAGAAGGACTCACAAGTGCAAGACATAAGCATTGATCGAAAGGCTTTGGTACTAAGGTGAGACCTATTAACGAGAGTAGATATAGCTAAGCTAGAACAATAAGAGTGACAGTGCCTTGTTACAGGGCAACACTACGTTCCTTCCCCTTCTTGTTTCCTGCATATTCTTCCGATCCAAACGAGTAAGATCTCATACAATACATGACCTGGCAAAGTGACTAGGTCGACATATGATGAGCCCAGTCAAAGTCAAGTTACTCTTTCTTATCGGAAAAGAGCCACATGCGTGAGATCAAGTAAGGCTGAATGATCCTTTTGATGTTGGGAATCGGAGGCCAGACTGTAATGGTAGCGTCATGCTTGATTGTCGTGATGACATTAAGCCGCTGAGGGTCGTTCGGTCCAGTCGGAATCTTCGCCCAACGGATGGTCCACTTGATGAAGCCTCCTTCGATGCGGGTGGTGACCAGCTTGATGAATTCCGGGTTGAATTCAATGTCGACCCACGAGCTTAGCTCCTTAGGAATCAGAGCGACAATCTCGAGAGTACCATCATCCGTAAGGAATTTGTGCTCGGGAATGAGGATAGAAGTAGTGTTGGCTTCTTTCTTGTCTGGGTTACTGGTCGGAGCAGCAGTCTCATTTGCGGTGGTTTTGACGGCTACTTCCTCATCCTCAGGAGGCTCAGGCCACTCAAGGTAAACGATGTTGATCTTGGAAGTGCCAAAGGCAGTTTCAACCAAGACGGATCTGTTGTTGAAATGAGGGATGGGCAGAAGGATTGGGAGCTCATACTCGAACTTGACATCCTGTTCATCAGGCAGCTTCGCATAACCACCACTGTAGGCCTTGACAGAAAAGCGGAGACCGCCCTCCCAGATATCCTGTTCAAAGAAGGGGAGGAGGAAAAATCCAGGGATTTTCCCCTCGGCCTTGAGAACAAGTGTGCGGCCTAGGCTATGGTAATAGGCAGTAATACCCTTGGGGTCAATGGGGACAAGAGAAGCCATTGTGCAAGATGTTGTTTAAGTATTGTCGTTGAGAAGGAGGTAGAAGTGCTTGATTGCTGATGATGGATCTCTTTTCAGCAGAAGATTCACAGATATTTATAGAGAATTAGAGGACAGCAGATACCAGACAGAGTCTTTAACGCGCATAGCTCCGCTGAAAACAACATACAATGAGCTGATATTCCAATAGTATGATGCCATTGCCAATATTTCGTGAGAAGGCATGTTCATCACATCCGCATCTAGCCATTCCCGCTTCCTTCATTTGCACATTGAAGCTGTTCAAATGCAACATACCTATAGCGCTTCCTATTCTGGTTCTTGGTGTACGTTCATAGCAACGTGTGTATGCCTCAAATGAGCACGTTTCTCCGTATTAGGTTCACCCAGCTAGCCACGGGCCGCGGTGGGACCCGAAGCTGAACGTTTATGTGGAGTATTGTCTCAGCGACGAAAGCAAAAGAGGGAATGATCTCACGAGCGTCGTATCAAATCACAGTGTTTAGGCGATGTCACATATCAGTCACTGATAGTTTATGTGATAATGCAGCCTCGGGCACTAGAACGGCCTATGCCGTTCTCAGTTCCACCGTTCGCCCCGCGTGGCGCAAATCTTGGGGTGCCCTTTCAGGCATAGTCAACGCAACGCACAGCTGTTCCAGGCCATTCGATGGAGAGAAATGCTGTCATATCTCTCCTCAATGAGAACGCCATTGGCATGAGGTTTGAAACAATTGATATTTGGCTGAGCTGAAATCCCTTCTTCGAGTGACGCGTGGCGATCGTGGAAGTAAAGGTCAGTTCTCTGGATCGAGACACAAAAGAACCTGAAGGCAAGTCAAGACTGATGGCGGCCCTTTGAGGTTAGTTATGGAGGAGGGTCTTCATTCCCTACGTCATCAAATGCATGGGGTTGGTCATCGCCAAATGTGACAATAAAGGCAGGAATAGAGTAGTTCATTGGCATGAACCCATCGGCCAAGCTAAGGAGAGGCATTCAGGTGGTAAGCTACATGTACGAATAGTCAAAAAATTTCCAATGATCTATAACTAATCCCTATGAATGATCCCTCCGACTTACCCCGTTAAGCACGCCTGAGCCACTACGCAAGATTTGATATTGGCAACCTGTTGTAGCGAGTAAATCACAAAGCCCGACTTCAACATCATTACGATAATACACTCCAGTTCCATCGTTCAGCCATATTCTCGTGGCCAGTTTATTTGTATTTGTTGACCTGTTCCTCAGTCCACTCCCAGTACTTCTTGCCAAGATCAAGATCAAGGAGATCTTTGCGGACCGGTTCAACCTTTCCAAAAGGGGAAACTATGAGGTTGGTTAGCCTGTTAAAGCCTCCAAGCGGTGCCCAGACTAGGTTGGCAGTCGCTGTGAAATGACAGAGGTCTTACCCCAACAACCATTTTCTTTCTCGGTGATGGTAGGAGAATGGCTTGCAAAGAGCTGAGTATAGGCGCCGTTCTTCGGTGCGTGAGAAATAAGTCTCTGAAAACCCAGTTTTAGTCTAATGCTTTGTCAACTTGCAGGGCGCCAACTTACGAAGATAGCAAGTTGCATCCTGGGCATATTCTGCTGCAGGTTGGTTACAAAGTTGCCAGGGTTCAATGCCTTCAGAAAAAGGTTAGTGTCCCAGGATCTGAAAAGAGCCGGGTATAGGATGACAAACAATGCTGATGACGCCTTCTCCAGCAGTCCTTCGAGCATACTCAACAGCATGCAAAACATTTCCGGCCTTGCTGCGCATATACTTTGACCAAATTCCCTCTTCCTTATGATAGTCCATATTCGTAAAGTCGATAGCTGGATTGGGGGCACCATCAGCAGCGCTGGAAGAAACCCATATGACACGAACAGAGTTCTTTGGGGCGATCTGAGCGGTAGCGGCGAGGATAGGATGAAGAAAGTGGGTAAACAGAAACGGGGCGAGGTTATTCACGCCAATCTGGAGTTCGTAGCCTTGTACTGTCTTGGAACCCTGAGGGGGGACCATGACACCAGCGTTATTATAGAGAACGTCGAGGCGGCTTTCTTGTGCGAGGAATTCGTTGGCTGACGCTTTGATGGTAGTAAGGTCGTCGAGAACTAGTGGTAGGAATATCATGCTGCCGGTTGAGCTTGGGTGGGCGGTTTTGATATCATTCATAACCTCGCTGGTCTTGGATCGCGAGCGTGCGGCCATATAGATCTTGCCGTTCTTCTGGTACAGAATTGAAGCGAGCTCTTTGCCTAGTCCGCCTGAGGCGCCGGTGATAAGAAAGACCTGGCGAATTTCAGTATTGAACTAATGGCGGCGGTATATGTCTCATATTGACTTACCTTGCCTGCTTGATCAGGGAGATTCTTCTCCGTAAGAGTCGGCTTGTTGGGAATGATGGTACTTCGACGGACACTCATAGTGACTTCTCTTGGTACTGCAGGGTGTCTGCAATCTAATAATCTCTAGACGAATAAGAAGGGTATTTGCAAATGGCGATTTCGGCCTTGATGAGATATTTACATGTCTAGAATGCTCTCTCGGACCACTGGGGCTGCCTTCAACTATATATAGGCAGTCTTGGTCGTCAATCATCCATAACAACAGAGAGCATGTGATCCGAGATAATTGCAGCCATCGTTGCACTAGTCATACATGATGCGGCCGCGTCGGCGCGAGGCGCATCTAACGCTCGATCAGCCGAGAACGCCACCAGCGATAATGCGGGTTCTGCGGCCGCACTCCACACTCCAACCTACCATGTTTCGGGGGCTGCGATGATAGCAATACTACAGCAAGCAAACGCTGCTGACTTCTTTCCTCATATACTACAAATACAAAACAGATGTTTCTAGGAATAGAGTTTTTTTTTAAAACCATTTAGATTGTAATATCCCGCCTCCTCGCTAGCTCTACTGTAGCATAGTCCTAGCTTCTACCCTTGCTGAGACGTCGTGAACCTTCATCATCTCGCGGTACGTGCTACCGAGCCGCCACCTGTTACTCATTTCTTCCAGAAACAATTCTATTTGAGCAGCCGCTGTGCGGTTAAGGTCATTCCCGCTCTCACCAAAAAACCAATGGAATGTCGCCCCGCCAGCATACATGGAGTCCAGGATGAATGGGCTTACTTGGCCAAGATCTGCCCCGTTAATAGATAATATGTCACTACTCAAACCGCGCGACGATTCGCTGGCCTGCTCAAGGATCTGCATCGACCGTGTCTGGAGCTCCAATTCTTTCTGTGTCTTTTCTCCCCGGCTGTCAATATATCCTGGCTCTGCACTGATCTTTTCAGGGCATGTGAAGCGGTCGAGAGCGACAAAGAGTGCTGAGCGAATGATGCATCGCGGTGAAAGAAGAGAGAAAGTCCCGAGAGTCTTACTTTCGTCTTCCACGACGGTCCCGAAACCTAGCAGCTCTTGGACGAGAGACATGACATTTGCTATTCGGAAAGTGGTCATTGGTGAATTATCGCGTGCGAATGCGATAGCACGACCGAGATACATTGAGACTTGGCATAGCCTTGCAAATGCTGATTGCGGGACTTGATACTGCACAGAAGCTGAGTGCCCAAGGGCCATGCCTACTTCGCCGCGGTCCTAGCTGCGTGTCAGTTGCTGCGAATTGCCTCAATGTTAAAAGAACAAAGGCCCTATTTGCTTACCCATGCGTCATCATCAACAGGTAATTTGCCCTCGGGTTGGAGATCAGGTAACACGCATCGCTTTCTGCTGCCCATTGATACAAGCTTATCAAGGATATAAATACTCCACCATACTCTTCTTCTCTCTTCAGCTTCTGTCCAAGTTGTCTATCTCAAGGACCGTCATTAGTTTCTTCCTGCATCATGAGTGCTATCAAAGCAGCTGGGGGTACATACAGGCTGACCCAATATGGCATGATCGCCAGCGGTAAGGCCCAAGACATCGGAGTAGCGCGCGCATGACCCGACAGTCATCCAAGCTGCGGGATAGATGGCATGGCTATATTCATACAGTGCTATGATAACCATAGCCTGAAGGCAGAGTAACGAGACGACACCATTACTCTCGAGGCTGGCAAGGAAACTTTTGGCTGTATCATACAAAGCCGAGTCGGTAATGTTTATGGCAGGGGTCGTGATAAGCTTCATTCCAAGGAACAGCATGGCGAGATCGGGGCCTGCATTCTGAATCGGAAGGCCCATGTCCATCCTCTTCTTAGATATCATAGGGAACCAGGTGTGAACCGTCGCAAAGTAGTCTCGCGATACATCTAGAACGACGTTGCCTTGGCTGAGAAGCGCCAAGACGGGCTGCAAATTATTAGAGTCTGGATCAAGGGTATGGTGGGGGGAAAAAGCTAGAAATAAAGTCACGATGAAGATAATTAAGCTTACTGGGGAAGACATACCGCAGGAATGACACCAGTGGGAACTGGCAGTCTAGCGCGAGACCAGACATAGCAGTCAATATCAAGAAACATGGATGCCGGAAAATGGGACACAGAGTTAGAGCCTGAACCCTCGACCCTGGAATAGGCGGGAGTGACGCTACTCGATCCGGTGCTGTGCGTGCCGATGGACTCATACAAGGTAGTGCCAGACGTCAAATCTGGGCCTGAAGTCGGGCTTGAGAACACTAGCTGTTCGGTGGCTCTCGGAGAATTTGCTAGACGATTCTCAAGCTCAGTGAGACGAAACTGCATTGAATTCCAATCGCTAGCAGTCGGTTGGAAATCGGCCGTGATGCTATACTCGCACGCGCGTTGAGTCCGCTTGCACAAGCTACATTCAGGGAGAGCCTTGTCGCAGCGCCGCTTCTGCTTTTTACAGGCTTTGCAAGCTTGGTCGCTCCGGGTTGCCATGGCGCATGCAAATCACGTCGATGCGGAGGTCAGCCGCACGTTGAAGATGTGCACACAAGCTCAAGCAGTCATACATGCAGCACTCAGTAACTCCGTGCTTCTACCGATGTTCTCGCTGTCTGACTTGAAAGGCGCGGAGATAAGTGCGGAGAATGCGGCCGCACTAATTGATCCTGGTGGTCAGCAGCCCGCCAGTATGATCGGGAACATCCGTTTATCGTTGTCTTGAGTACGCAAATGAAATTGGATATTATTTAAAGTTTTTCGGTTTGCTGTTGTATTCTTAGGTGGTGTTCTCAATAATGTTGTACGATTTTGGTAATTACAACAACTCACTCTGACCTACAGACATCTTCTCGTTGGAGGGTATTTTACCCTAGAAAAGCCCTTTTACATTGTTTTAATTAGACTTTCAATAGCTTTTTTTTAATATTATATTTAATATTTTTGTTTTATATAATATTACAAAGTTGCTTACTAGAATTACCTATAATAGCGCAAACCTTAGGCAACCCTTATGTATATAGTTAACATAGCATCTAGATATTTTTTATTTTTGTGAGAAATCAGAGACAGCCAAAGCGTGGGAAACTTCATTATATCTTTTCTTTGACAATGAAGTCATAGTTACTGATATCTGAAAATACGATTTAACAAGCAGAAATCGAGGCCATAGAGGATATCCCAGTTTTTGCATTAACAATTTGTTACACGATGGTGTCGAGCCAGAATAATTTTTTCCGAGCTATTTATTTACAGCAAGAACATTGAAGCAGTGAACAATCTAATGAAATTGAAGATAGATTCTAACAGCCCAGGATCGTGTAAGGAGTGAAATTGGACAAGAAGAGTTTAAAATGAATGAATGAATGAGGAAGGGAGCTAAACGGTTGATGATCCATGACGAGCCTTGCCTGGGTCTTCACGACCTCATGTCGTCTCTTATCAGAGAGATGACTACCCGCTGGCAGACGAAGGTCTCTATCCGGATCGATTCAACCTATGAAGCATCACTAATAGTCGTATATAAGACTGTCATCTATAAGCAAGCACCGAACGACACCTTCGATTGTCGGAGCGCGACAATGGAGCGGTAGATGAAGGACACAACGTTTGTGGCGAGATTCTAGGACCACGTTCGCTTCCAATACAATGGTGTAAATGTTGACTTCCCGGTCACCGTGAAATTTGCGATTTTCGATGTACGGTTTGACGCCCTTCTCTCGTGCAGAAGGTCAGCTGATATTCTCTTCTTGGCTGCTTGTGACTAGCCACTGGCGGCTCCTGGCGATTTCTTCGGTCGACCCGGGGGACGTGACTTATCACATCCTTTGATGTGTTTTGACAAATCCATGTAGTCTTGCACAGAATGTCCACATAAGCACGCGTATGGGCCGCGACATTTATGCGATCGGACATGTGTTCGTAGGCGGTCGGGTCGTAGATATTCAGTCCCGCATGAACATCGGTATCTCTCAGTTGAATGAGCTGAACTTCTCAAGTGCCGTTCGAAATCGACCCGACGGGCAAAACAGTGGCTGTGCCTGCCACAGTTATATGGTCTTGATGAACTGCAGGCTGCATGATTATGCAAGTGTCTATAGTGATCGCTTTCATCAAGTAGTTAGTATGTCACCATGAATTCATGTAATAGTGAACTACTAACGCGAGTGTAGAAACTTGGTTAAATGTAGCAGGACATAATTCACAATTGTAGCGCGATAACGACGGCAAGGGAGATTCTGAAAGTTTGGAGTTTGCAGCTTTTAAAGCGGATTGCGGCAGCAGAGAGACATTCTGGGAGGAGATTGATGTGCTTTGAGACCAATCAAAAGGTTGTGAACTCGGCGGGGGATGAGAAGATTCAAATGTTTGAATATCTGTGAGACAAACATCGTTCGACTCAAGTTCGGAATCCAGAGTGGCGGTGATTGAAGGTACTGTATCGAGATACCAGGAAATATCAGAGTCGTCGAGTTCGGTGTGCTCTAGATGATAGCCATGATGGTAAGACCGTATGTTGGAAGTGGTTGCAAGAGGGATCTAGAGCTGAGTCACCCAAGTCCCAAATCCACCGTCCCTAAACGTTGACGAGCCTTTGCTCGCACGCACGCCGGCGAATTTGAGAAAAGAAAGAAAAGGAAACCAGAACAGAACCCGTCGGTAGTGGTATTAAATAATAGAAAACGGGGAGGACGGCCTGAAAGAAGGCTGCTGATGTCATGCAGGGCACTTTTTCTTATTGGCAGCAGCCACCCAGTTTACCGCTCTCCACGCATAAGCCACGTTTGAGTTGGAGATAATTTTCTTATTGGATGGTCAAAATACAATACATTGTAATTTGCGCACAAAATAAGCACCAGCCTACCAGTGTCTGACTCGTTGCCAAAAACAGCCTCATGGGTTTGGGCATTTTTTTAGTTCTGCAGACCTTGCAGTGTTGATCTTGAGGGCACTTTTTCTCAACCAATTGATTAGCTTTGTGCCTGTTTCAGCATGAATAGCTGCTCACAGATTCTGCATGTTGTCTCAGTGGCACCAAGGCTCAAAACCAGATCTCAACGGTTTCACCACTGGCTGACTATCACGTGCAGTTTCCAGCGAGACCCGGTATGGAAAACAAACGTATTGGCATGGGCACCTTTTCTCATTGGTAGACTGCGTCGCTAAAACCGATAACAACCTGATGTTTTTCGAGAGGCTTTCCTGGGTCGCCAGCCAGTAAGAAAAAATGCCCTTCAGAAAAAGGATTAATGATCGAGGGCTTGACAGACAGCCTCTGTCTTTGGCTAGCCAATCCGCAAAAGTGCCCTCGTTGAGAAAGCTGCCTTGAAGAATGTCAGTTATGATTAATGCGAGTAAAATTCAGTTGAATATTTTCATATTAACTTATTGCAAACTATTCCCCCTTCTACAAAGGTACTCTTTCACAATCAGAGGAATATGCGCATGTTTTACAATACATAAACCACCATCTATCTCCAACACTAATCAGATTAACTTTATCATAACCCAACCGAATACTTAAAGGTTAACTCAAGGGAATCTTATAGTCTCAGTATCGATCTCGACACAAATCATGGGCACAGAAAAAGATAAAGGTCGGTTTTCTTGCTAACATCATGGAAGGCGCCTCTTACTAACCTAGTATCTAGCTACGCCAGCCCATGATGTCACAAGCTATCAGATGCTTCAATGGGTTAAAGGAGATTCGAAGGTTGACCATTGGACACCAGTCTCAAGTATGACAGGGACGAAAAAGGCTGACATTGATCTCAACATCATCTATCCTCAACTTCCAGATCAGAGTTGCAAAGCCACCGCAGGCTCAGTTTCCTCCAGTCAAAATAAATGACGGCAATCTATCGAGGTTGATGGATTATGAGTTGAAGCTCTGCTGCAGAGGAAGGACGAGGTGGTTATGTGGACTTTCCAGCACGAGCTTGAACAGGACATGGATTGAGAGGAGGTAGTGACATTAGAATCAGATCTTGCTTAGTTTCATATATCTCAGGTTTCATATTACGATACATTTAGTTATCACCAACAACTATCTCCGCATTTGGCAGCAATATGAGCTACTAAATGTATTGATTGTGCCTTCGCCTCAAACGACTACAGCGAAAATAGAAGAGTTTGCCAAGGCCTATTATCCATCACACATTTACGATGCTCCGTGAGTATGGAGGTTCTTAAAGATAATTACAAGGGACAGCATCCCATTCGATGAATACCTTAAGAGGCAGCATCCGCCATATCTTACCCACTTCACCGATCTCATAAAAAAGAGTGTGACGTGATATCCCCTCGAAGGTCATATCGACGGATCAAGACATATGATGCGCCACAGAATGAACACTCTATAAATAACCATTGTCTCAAAATCTCTTCTTTCTTTTCTGAGTGGCGCTCGAAAAGCCACAAAGTCAGCTACGATGGTCTGGAATGCAAGTTAGGGTAAGTGAAGTTCTTACCCTGTATCAAGAATTCAATAAACCACATTTTCTTTACTACTAATGGTATTCTGTCTCATAAAAGCCTCATGTATTATTTTAATTGGATTTTTCACAGCTATTTTTTGCTGTTATAAAAATTACTAATGCATGTTGAGAGCTTGGGCGTTGGAAGACAATACTCAAAGCAGTGATCTATCCATTGCGAATTGAGACGATATTGGGATGATGCTCTCCCAAGGTCCAAAACGGCCGGCAATCAGTTGCCAATGACTTCATCATCAAGCTCCAATGCCGAAGCCGTGCACGTGGGCCAGCTTTGACCTCGCATCTCTAAGATTACCTCAATAAAAGACACGAACATCACCTTCACCGACTCTGCCATACGAGGTCTGGCATTGACTTGAAACGCAAGGACAAGGGAGAAACAATAGTTCCTGCTGAACCGCTCGTATTGCCAAAAGCTCGTAACTGCATTTGGCACCATTTCTGCAGGGGTTAAGATCTAAGAATAAACCACGCACTGATTGGAGGAAAATGTCACCCGCTAGACTTTTACCGGCTAGAGCTCAACTCATAGCTATCGGGGTTACCCAGGTCTCGAAGGGGCTGGGGCGGAAAAAAAGAACGGAAATCGGCAGACGAGGTCAGTGGGACACATGCCTGGTCTATTCTGTCATGCCACGAGCTGGTTCTAGAATGTGAGGCTAGATCTTAGCCTGGATCAACGTTACTATCAACAGTAGCATCGGCCTGAGCGACATCAGAGCTCATCACTATGGAGCCGATGATCCGAGGGATATGAAGTCATGAGTCTATTAATACTTTTTGAAGTTCTATAAAGACTCGTTGATCAACCCGCGATAATCACCATTCTCATCATCAATCATCTCATCTTCTCAAGCATCTCACTACAAACACTCTTCACCCTCAACAACCAACTCTTCTCACAACAACTACCCTTCCACTTCTCAACCATCAAAATGAAGTTCACCGCCGCTCTCATCGCTCTCGTCTCCGCCACCGGCGCAGTCGCAGCTCCTGCCCCGGCCGACTCAGTCTCCATGATGGCCGCCTCTCCCCAATGGACAATCCAGTCCCTCTCTCGCTCATGCGACAAGGCTGATACCACCTGCACCTGGAACTTCAAGATCAACACCGGCAGCGGCGCCGCCACCGCCTGCAAGTACGTCGTCAAGGGCAAGCCTGCCTCCAAGGCCAACGGCGGCCCTGCCAAGTGCGGCACCTTCACCATCACCTCTGGCTGGAGCGACCAGTTCGGTCCTAACAACGGCTTCACCACTCTTTCTGTCGTCAGCAGCAAGAAGCAGATCATCTACCCCAGCTACACTGATAAGCAGCTCGCTGGTGGCAAGGTTGTCAAGCCTGACCAGAGCTACTCCCCTGCTGCTCTCCCTTAAGCGAAAACGAGGTTATGATTTAGACGGAGGATATGATATGGAGGATCAGCGATAGTAATGTTAATTATTAGAGGACATACATCAGTATAGACTATATAATCTGTTACACACCATTCCATGGCCTATCCAGCTCCAGTGATCTCATTCAATCTGTAAACCTACAGCGATACAAGATATGCTTGCGCAACGGCTTCGTGGTCCAGTTACACTTGCGTTTACACCTTCGCCAATGCATACAAACCCCCGCTACATCAATAAACCTTCGGCAGTCCCCGCCGATCGCCAAGGCACCATATCAGATGCGGGGTCACATCAAAAAGGCGCAGAGTGGGATGGATAAACGTAGACACCAAGATCTTATCAGATCAATCTAACTCGCACCATCACCAAAATCGCACCAACTAAGCCGTCCAACCTTCTCAGTCACAATGGTCTTTTATCCGCCATCATGGGTCCCAGATCTACTAATTGGTACTTGAAAAATCCTCTCAAAGTAAGTAAGCCCACTAATATTTCCCAGATCCTCCAGACTCTGTCAGCGTTGCCGAGTTTATGAGCTCAAAAGAGTACGGCCGGTATCCCATCAACAAAGCGCGGCATCCCTATACCTGCGGATTGACCGGGAAGACGCGTACAGCAGAAGAGGTGATCTGCAGAGAGGACTACCTTGCCCGGGGCTTCAGCCAAGCCCTCCAACTCGACTCGCAGTCCGGATCGGAATGGGATCGAGTGTTTGTGATCTTCTCTTTGAATACTGCAAGTAAAACTTCTTTACAAAAATAGAACTAGCCAGCTGACTTTGAGAGCAGATTGACTACATCCCTCTCACCCATGCCATCCATCGTCTCAATGGCATTGCCAGCCTAAGCAGCGCGGCCCTGTCCGCTTCGGAGCTAGAGCACCAGCTCCGCGCTTCACGGGCGAAAGCAATTTTTACTTGTGAGCCTCTTTTACAGACTGCTCTCAAAGCTACAGATGCAGTTGGGATACCCCGGGAGAATGTGTTCATTCTTCCCATGCCAGGTACAACGACAAGGAATGGATTTAGGACAATTGATGACCTAATTGAGGAGGGGAAGGAGATACCCGTCTTACTGTCATTGAAATGGAAGAAAAGTCAAGGCGCTAGACAGACGGCTTATCTATTGTATTCTAGCGGTACCTCTGGCTTGCCTGTAAGCTTTCAATCATCATGTCGTACTACTTACTGATTTTCAGCAAGAAACCCGTCATGCTCTCGCATTACAACATCATATCGGGTATTATTCAAACATGCACATTCGACTCTGTCTCTCGGAAACTCGACGGCCTTGATACACAAGTAATGCTCGGAGTGTTACCCTTCAGTCACGTCTTCGGACTAATGCTCATCACTCACTTGGGAACATACCGTGGCGACGAGATCATTGTTATGCCTAGCTTCGAATTCGAACCCTTCTTAGCCGCAGTCAGTCGATTTAAGATACAGCAGCTTCCTATTGTCCCTCCCATCGTCATTCAGATGCTTGATAGAAGGGAACTCTGTCGCAAGTACGATTTGAGCAGTGTCAGGTTTGTGTATACTGGTGCTGCCCCTTTGGGCAAGGAAACGGTAGATAACTTGCTGAGTATTTTTCCGAAGTGGCGTCTTGGACAAGGTTACGGTAGGACATTCTCGTGACTTCATATTCCCGGGTGAAATTGCTGACGATTAATGAGGCATGACTGAGACGGCAACTGTCTTCATCCAGAGTAGCGAGCACGATACCCAAGTCGGTACAACAGGAAGCCTGCTTCCAGCAGCTAAAGCCAAGATCGTTGATCCCGATGGAAACGAGATTACAGACTACGAAACACCCGGAGAGCTACTCATCCAAAGCCCGACTGTTTCTCTGGGATACTTCAACAACCCAAAGGCTACCGCCGAGACATTCTTTGAGGATGCTAACGGTCGATGGATCCGTACTGGCGATGAAGTGCTTGTGCGTTTGTCAGACAGTGGAAATGAACATTTCGTTGTAGTTGATAGGGTCAAGGAACTCATCAAAGTCAAGGTGAGAAACGTCATTTCTCGCTGTTGCTTGAACTGTTGCTGACTGAACATGTAGGGACATCAAGTCGCACCTGCAGAGCTCGAAGCCCATCTTCTCACTCATCCTGCCGTAAGCGACTGCGCAGTCATCCAGATACCAGATAATCGAGCTGGAGAGGTTCCCAAAGCCTTTGTTGTCAAGTCAAGCCATGCATCTCAGCCAGATGAGGAGCTTGTGCGGGATATTCAACGATATGTGGAGGAGCACAAGGCCAGATATAAGTGGTTGAAGGGAGGAGTCGAGTTCATTGAAGCGATACCAAAAAGTCCAACAGGGAAGATTCTACGACGGAAGTTGAGGGACAGAGAGAGAGAGAGTAGAAAAGCTACTGGTGCAAAGTTGTGAAAGACAAACAGCATGCTTACAATGGAGGCTCAGGGCTATATACCAGGTATGAGCAGACAATAACTTGATCATTAACAAACCGAAACTCATTACTTCATCGCACAAGCGTACCATCCCAGATAGATAAAACTGACAGGATTCCACCTCGACTATTGGAAGCTATTCCTTATCTTAGAATTCCTCCTTTTCACAGCTCACCGGTTCCCTCAGTCTCCCCAGTCTCCGACGTTTCCTTCATAGCACCTGGCTTGGAAGACCTCTGAGCATGCAACTCGACAGTGATATGGTCCCCTATCTGGACCTTGCCACCATATGAGAACGTATACTTGACATTACCAGAAGCAGGCTGCCTCTTATGCCAGTTGCGGAAATCAACAAGGTCATCTACGCACCGTTAGCTCAAACATCTTTTCTGTTTCCATTCACTTACCCTCGCATGCATTCTTTCCAGGTTCAACCTTACTACCCGCAAACAAAGGCGCCAACCACGTAACAACACCAGGCGCAAAGAAAGCACTTCCATCAAGCTCAGCGATGAATTTGCGCTCCATCTGCTTACCCTCTTTGACAAGTTCCTCATGATACTTCCTCACAGCCCAAGGAAGATTCTTATAATCGGTTCGCATAACTCTAAATCCATCGGGGTGCATGAAGCGATCAAAGTCACCTGGGTAAGGAAGGTCGCGACCATCATCAGTCTTCCAGTGGTCATCGAGAAACTTCATCGCCCAAGCGATTTCTTTAGGTGCGCGGGAAGGATCGGGAACGGTGTAGATCTCTGCTTCGAATTGAGAACTAACGCGACAATCGGTTTCCCATTGGGATTGCTCGTTGAAATTGGAGTCTGGCATTCTGATTTGATCCATTAATTCAGCGGCTTTGGCGTGATTACCGCGTGCTGACGCCTCGGCTGCTTGGCGCATGATGTCAAGCTTGGCGGTGTCACCGAACTGAATGTCGATGAGCTGCGCCATCGCCTGAGAGGCTAGGAGAGATAGTATCGCGTTGGTCAGCTTCATTTTGGATGTTGATGGTTAAGTTGTGATGTGAAGCGGTGACAGACTGATAAGGCTGAGCGTGAATATTTATCGCTGACGCTCGGTCATTTCCAGTTTGAGAAATTACCGGTTTAACCTGTGAGCCAATCAATGAGTTGTCGCGACATTCAGCTATTGGGGAATGCAGTAGTCCGGAACGGGTTATCGATGTTACTACTAAGGCTGACTTTAGTATAGCACGCACACGACAAAGATGCGATAACAATGCACGGATTCGCTGTCTGCCAACAATGCAGGGCAGCAGTGCACGTGTGCGGGGGCACCATGAGTGCCAAAAGCCGGTGGCTAACCTAAACTTACGCTCCAAGAGTCAGAAAACAACAACCCTACCAGCACCATTCATCAAACAGTAATTCTAGATCCCAAAATGTCTGATCAATTACCATTGGCGATTCTCGCGGAACCCATCGATATTCCTCGCATCACTTGTATGAAAAGAGAGTCAACATTGAATTACTACGGCTCCGTTGATGACTCACTCGCTACTGAGGCGTCTAAATTCCTCGCTCGCCATACCGATGGAGTAGAACAGGAAATCGAACCCGCTATGTCAGCGTTCCTGCGCACCACGCAAGATGACTGTATAGGCCACGGAGAGGAAAAGAGTTCATGCTGGCTTACCATCCGCGTCACAAAGCCCACCACCGCATTCGAAATCCCAAGGTGGCACCAAGATGGCAACATGTATCCCTACGACCAAGGACGCGAAGAGGTCGTGCGAAGCAAGTATGGGCTCACATTACTTGGTCCACGTACCCTCATGCTGGAACCCGATGAGCGTGTTTTCACTACGCAGCGAGAAGCGGAAGCGCAATATTGTTGGTGGCAGGGAACGGATGACCCTGAGCCTTCGGTAGAAGAGATGGACGATGCAGATGATAAATTGCGGGAATATCTTTCAAATGAGTTCAAAGATACCCCTCGAGTTCAGGTTGGGCATGGTCAAGTCGTTCGGTTCAGCTGGGGGAGAGATGATAGTCCAGTCCATTCAGAGCCGGATCTCGTTTCTGATCGGGTCTTTATGACTGTTCTGTATGGGAGTGAATCGGAATTGCGGTCCATGTGTGAGTGGAGAGAGGCTCAGTTTGGAAAATACTCTATAGAGTAGCGAGTTCACCATGTTTGTGCTGTCTTGTCTTCTCAAAAGCTATTCTCACGCTTGGTCTGTCATTACGAGGCACTCAAGATTTTACGACAAGCAAGTCAAGAGATCTTTTGCCTCCTTACTATTAAAGCTGCAGTCTGTCTCTATCTCGTTGTTTCTGGATACAGCGACCGTAGAACTTGAGTACTGCTATTGGAAGAATCAGGTCTTTGCATTGGTTGCCGCTGCGTTCACGAAATGATGCCCTCCATCTCCATTTTCGGAGACCCAGGCAGCGAGATCCTCGAACAGAAGACGACCACCACAAGGGACCCCTCTTTTCACTGCCTTTAGTTGTATGTATGCACTTATTGAAGCGCTGGAAGCACTTATGACTCGTCGCTTTGAACTGTGAATATTTATCGCAATAACGCTCGGCCATTTCCTGTTAAAGAAATTCCCAGTTGAATCTGTGAGCCAATCGATCTCAGCGCTCAGACGGCGCTACTGGTGTCTGCCTTAGGCCTAACCCACCACTTTGCAGCTGAGAATGATGACCAAAAAACCACGGAAGTTTTGTATGCACCTGGACAGAAGTATGAACTACTGGCAAAAAGATATCTGCTGCAATCAGCAAAAACATACAACAGCGGGGATTCGCTGGTCGTCACCGACCCAACTACTAATCCGCCGGGTAGTGGCTTGACGATGGGAGAGCGGACGGGATCGCGTATGTTCCACTGCCTTTGGTCGTATGTGGCAGTAGGTCTGTCAGTAGAGCCGATAGCCT
>JACYFE010002132.1:0-12616 GCA_014764975.2 Fusarium sp. DS 682 | reverse complement strand
TATACCGCATGCGTCACTGGGGAAGCAACGTTGAAATGCTAAATTCCATGCAATTTTCAATAGAATAGACATTTTTCCATACTAATAGCTTCGCTTTTGTTCAAGAACTGTTCAAATGAAAAATCGCATTTTGTATGGGGGAATATTTTTTTTGCTGACCGGGTGAGGGGTATGACCGGGTGAGGGGTACTAGATGGTATAGAATCGTTCTGTACTGAAACTAAAATGCAACCTTTATAAAAATATTATTTTAACTTTTACTACTACTGTGGCTATAAATTTGGCTATGGCTAGCAGTCTTTAGAGAATTTAAGGTCGATTTATTACTTTCTATATACTTTGAAAATCACAATACACTACTACGCATCCCGACAGCACAAACAATATGCCACCAGGATACACCATCTAGACCGAAGCTAAAAGGCTTCTAAAAGTGCTAATTAGTAATGAGAGATTACTTATTAGCCCTGAAGTGAAAGAAGCTTGTGAGTATGTCTAATTCAGTGGATATTCTGAGCCATGGCTCCCTGTGCCTTGCAAATTCTCAGAGTCTATTAGTGCCATATTAGGACTTGTTGCTACAGCAGCAGCTACGGCGGCTAAGGAGCGTTATAGGATCAATCAGGATGCTACAGTGAACACGTAAGCACACATTCACCTATTTAAATCTTCCTCCTGTTCTTCTAAACGAAAAAAAATTTCAGGTGTTTATGGGCGAAGACATTTTGTCGCATAAAGATAGACTGATCTCTTTTTGACTAGTGATAAAGCATCTTTGACGTTGATGGGATTCTTACGGATATTTATTGACGGGATTCTATTTTATGAGGCGTCTAAGGCAGCCTTTGAAGCTGCCAAGGAATGTGATCTCTACCAATTTTCAAAGCCTATCCATCGGGCCGCAATGAATCAGTACAAGATAAAGGATAATTGCATCTATTATATCTATGGATCAATAAATACAGCTCCGATTATGAGAATGCTGGGTGTTGAGGAGTAAGATGTCGATTTCACAGAAGCCAAGGCTATTTACAGTAAGAAGGTAGCCTAATGGGACTCAAAAGAGCTAGATAGGGTGGAGAATGATGTCTATCTCCAGGCAGGGACAATCTGTTATACCCCTGAGGAGTTTTTCGAGACGGAGCATGTAAGCAGACAGCTGACCAGCCCTAGATATGGAATTGGAGATGAGACTAACTCTAGCTTACAGGGCCGGGTTGCTTCTAAAGAACCTGTAGCGACCGTAACGCCATTAATGGCGCCACAGAAGCCATGGCCAGTACTGGCCTAATCTACGGGCTTTCGACTTCTGGAGGGCATTCGAGTTATTGAGATGTCTCGTGCTATTGCCGGCCCGGTCATGTCAAAGATCCTAGCAGCTTTGGGTGCTGATGTCATTAAAATCTTAAGTCTAACTCTTCCGGATATCTGGATGTCCTTACCTGAAGTGAATGCGGGCAAAAGAGATGTTAGTACCAATCTAAAGACCGAAGAGGGGAAGGCTACCCTCTTCAGAATGCTTAAAGATGCCGATGTTGTGATCGACGGCTACCGACCTAATGCTCTTGCTAAGCTCGGCATTGATGCAGCCTTGGTGCGGAAGATTAACCTATCTATTATCTTTGTGCGAGAAAATTGTTACGGCTTTAATGGTCCATGGTCCCACCGCTCAGGATGGCAACAGATTGCAGACTGCGTTATAGGCATTGCGGTCTTGATGGGATGATGGTTGGGTCTGGAAGATGAACCTGTTTAACCTATTTTGCGTGAGAAAGCGCCCTCCTACCCTCCCTCTGAAAGATGATAGTTGACTGACTTGATGATCTCCTCTAGCTAATGCCGACTATGAGACTGGGGTTCTAGGAGCGGGTCTGATTGTTAACGCGCTCTGTCTGCGGGCTAAGTCAGACGTGACATTTAATATCGACCTCTCACTAGTTCATTATGATATATGGCTCTATCGGAATGGCGTTTATGACGCCAAGCAGCAGAAGGCTCTATGCGAGAAACACTGTGGCATGCAGCCTCTGCGCTACAGCAACGATCTCATAGAGGTCTATACTGTAGGCACGGATTCCGTGGAAAAGATCTGACCAGGCATTCTGATGACTCTAGAGTACTATTCCAAAATTCCTGGGAAGGAGTGGGGCGAAGAACGCGATATTTCTATTACTGCGCCGCCTTTCGACCTCTCAAGGTCCACCGTGGGCTTTAGGGTTCCATCTGGAAGACGTGGCTGGTTAAATGATAATACTGACTGGCTACTGATTATATAGGTCTGGAGTAAGAATTTAAATACTTTTTTTAGTATCAAATATTACTAGCATTTTACCTTTAAAAGCTCCTAATCCGGACTGCTTTTACTTATAGGCGCGTATAAAATGGCCGACTATGCTTATCACTGAGATAGTATACTGCGCGATTGCTTCGTAGAGCCGTCATGTTTTTTCAAAGGCCCTAAAGCCATGACCGACCTGGCCTGGCAATGTAGTCACGGCATGTCCGCATAGATCTGTCACATTGAGAATATAATCCTTACGGCCTCTCTTACTTCAGTCTGCGGCTGCCATCTCTTATATCCATCCTTCACAGAATTTCTGTTTCTCAAACGGAAAATAATTGGAAAGTGACGTAATCAGCTTAGTTAGATCAGTCTGATCCTCAAATTTGGTATGAACTGATATATAAGGCCAAAGCCAGACTAAACCCATTAAACTGCAGTTTAAGAATCATCAAATCCGATCTGCCTGACTGAAACTGACTGCTTTTAACTGCACTCAAACTGAACTCATTGCGTCGCTGTGGTTAGATATATCGCTGAGCGACTCATCCGGTATCCATTCTGATAGCCTAAGTTTAAAATAGGCTCGGTTAATGAACGATATGGCTTTCGCAATTATAATAACTTTAGATAGCGTGGTAAGGAACTCGTGATCCTTAGTAGAAATGGTATCGACTTGGGGGCCGGGAACTGGCGCCTGGGTGACATGAAGTGAGTCTTTCTGCCGCTAGGTGTATTGAATTGAAGCCCGGAGGATTTCGATTATATTACCGACACCAGCGAATCGATTTTGCAAGCTCTCGAGTATATCGAATAAGATATTGATACTAAAGGCTTAGCAAACTTGCTCCCTAGTATTCTGAAACAGTCTACTAGCGATGTGTATAATGCTAGAATTAATTATTATACTAGATCTAGTGTGAGTTAGTTAACACATTCTCTTTTACATTTCTAACGGAAAAGGTTACTATACATCGTTATAGGTAATAACGATTTAAATCCTAGATCGATAAGCCGCAGAACTAGCCTATTTAGCTCAACTGCGCTATTCTTGGTTCTTTCCTATGAGCTCTTAAGAGCTATTGTCATGCCTCTCGTCTACAGTGAGGGGTAGATTTTAAGATACATTAGGCGTGGTTGGTTCAGTGTTATAAGCAAAGACCTAAGATAAGTGTATTAGTTCTATATGCGAAAAGGCTGTAAAGGGGGGGGGATATACTTATAGACCATTATCAATATATTTTGGTGATATGCTGGTATATATAAATCTGAAGGACTCTGAACTGCCGATATGTCGCTGAATTTACGGAGGAATCTCTGGCGCTAGGTAGCCATCTGCATGCTAGCTCTTTCAAGATCGATTAAATGCTCTAGAGCATCAGGTCCTGAGTGACTTGCTGGGCTGCTTGCAACTGCTGATGGTCTTAAGGGTCGAAATTTGTTTGAGAGGGTCACAAGTTCGGTGAATAATACTAGCATTCTCCCTAGGATATGTTTCGATTTTCGGTCGTAGACTTGTGAATACGATATAGCGTCGTCTAGGTTATCGGCTTCTAGTGGCGGAACATCTAACAAATGTGGTTCTATGAGGTTGGTTCTGCGATATCCTAGAGTCAAAACTGTTTCCTAGATGATATAGCTCTACAATAAGTATTTGACTATTTTACTATCCTGTCCGAAACCCTTAGGGCATATACGATATTGTGCCGCAATCTTTCTCGCTTCGGAAAGAGCTACACTTAGCCAGTAGCTTCCCAGCCGAGAGTTTCTTTTCTAAGGATTTGGGGACCAGAAAGATAGCAGTAATGCTGCTCGAACAAGATCCAGCTTATTAACCGCGATATCGAAATCAAAAAGCAACTATTAGGAAGTATTAGATCATGTAAGTTAAGGGCCTTTCGCTCGGTGTACGAAATTTCGACTTATGCTGGCACGCATATATAACTGCTCCTGCGCGCGGCTAATACATATGTTATCCCATTGCCTTAGAGACTTATCCTCAAGGTACTATAAGACTATGTCAGCCCATTTGGTGTCTGTGGTAGGAGCCTTCCAGGAAAGTGTCCTTGGAGGTGGTGGGGTCTATCATATAGGACAAGCAGAAAATAGTATAGTGCTGTAAATGAGAAAGCTTGTATGTTTCAAACCGTGGTCGTAATCGGACCAAAATCTATCCTCCGCCATAACGGGCAAAAAAGGATGTACGTAAAGAAAATAGGCTCTTAGCAGGCTATCTTGAACAGATTTGGGTGGCAGTGTAAAAGCTCCCTTGTTCCTAAGATATTCCACATCCTCAGGCAGTAGGTGCGAGAGGTCGCAGAAGCCCAAGGGCGCTTGCTGCTGGTTTACAATAACGGTTTAGGCCGGTTCGACGGTTCCAGTTGTGATCCGTGTTAAATATTCGGATGTCGCTGGATCTATTGGATCCTGCCAGTGATTAAGCAAAGATCTATCGTCACTACTAAGAAAGGATGCTTCAAGGAACGAGGATGGCCATAGAGACGGCATATAACCAAGCCAGGAATTAGCATCCACGGTCAATAAAGCCGTGGCAGAGTCATTACAGATAGAACTCGACCTGGGAATTGATGGCAGAGCGGTAGTTGCTGATGATTTTGCTCTGGTTATTACGTCTATGTCAGTCAAGCACTAATTGGTGAATTGTGTAGTCAAAAGGGAGGTAAGGGTAGGATTGGCGGCTGGGTTGTGCAGTAAAGAAGAGATTACGTATACCCTTTGTGATTAACCGCTCGTATAATACAATCGATTCCGTCTAGTGTGCACCTGATGCACGGCGGTTTAGAGATGATGTTGCACCTGACTTTCCTGGAGCGACATTCTATGCAAGCCTTGGCAGCGCGCTTCCGAGTTGCATGGTGCGTTGGTGTTTGGGATAATATGGAAGAGCCATTTATGGCGTTTAAGGCAACTCTGAGTTAAATGTACTTAATTAAGTGTGCTTCTGTAAAAACCTAGACTGCTTAACAACTGATGTTGATGTAGCAAAGAGTTAATGCGGGGTATGGTATAACTTTGGATACTTCGGATACTTCGGATACTTTAGATTTATTACTGTGGGGGTAATAAAGAAATAACCCTTGGGTACCTAAGACGCTTGAGCTATTAACTAACCCTAACTTACTAGGTAAAGCTATTATTATAAAATAGGACTTAAAATAAAGTAAAAATAAAACTAAAACCTAGGCTAAAAGCCCTATTATACTTAAAAGGCAAAAAATAATCTAATCCAATCTATTTACGTGCGAAATTGTATATTTACAGACATACTACCTAATATTATAGAAATAATTTTAAATGCCTTAGACCCCTATGAAAGCACGAGAGGCATGCTGGACGCCGTGTCTCCGCCGAAAGAAGTGCGATAGAGCTCGCCCTATATGCGGCATTTTCGCTGCTTTAGGAATTACCTGTTATAATGGCCTAGAGAAACCTGATTAGATGGATGGCGCAGCTGAATAGAAGGCGATGGTGGAAACGATAAAGTATAACTCTTGGTATTAGTCGATAAGACTAGGCATATGCCTTACTATCTGAGGAAGAAATTAAAGACTAGATTAAATTATAAGCTAAAAAAGCTTATATTAGGCTATTTTGTATGTAGTTGGTATGCTGCCTAAAGTGTACTTTTGAGTGAGTGACAAATTTTATTTAGAGTTGAACTGTGCCTAGTAGGATCTATTATACACTACGCATTTATCGATCTTAAATATCTATTATCTAATCCAAACTTGAAAAGCCAAGCGATTCCCACTTAGCACGAATACTATCTTTGAGCTCGTTTGGATACGAATTTTCGAAATCTGCAGCAACCCAATCCCTCTTGCCTGTTAAATATTCAGAAGGCATTAGCGCATCTGATACAACCTTTCCTCCTTGCTTTGTGGGTCCAGTACTATGTCCTATGTACGGAATCAGCCTGAAACCTGTGATATCGGGGAAAAAGGTTTTATTGTCACCAGGTCGACAGCGAGTTGAAAATGCCCACATGACATTCTTGTCCTCGTATATGTCGATATCCTTGCCTATAAAAATAAGATGGTGAATCGTCACGCCGGCTTTCTTATTGAATACAATATCTCCAACTTTCTTCTGAAACTCCTTAGGCGTCCATTTCAATTGGCAAAGCTTCTTAGTGTCAACCTTGAGCGCAACCCATGTGACCATAGATTGGAATACAGGGTACGTGTCCGTAATGGGCAGGCCAGCCTGTTGACAGATCTTGCGTATCTCGGCGGCGGGGAGAGCTCCAGACAGTGTATGAGTCTCATCTGTAAGGCGCCTAGTGCAAGACATGGGCAGAATCGGATTGGTGCGGTAAGTGATCTTGTTCACCTTATAGAGTGGCCACTTAAGTTTCACTCCTGGAAAGACATATCCGTGCATCTTACCGTACGGACCCTTATCTACGACTTCGGTAGTAGATATAGTACCCTTAAAAACGATCTCGGTGTTCGCCGGAACGTATAAGTTATTTGTGTTGCATTTCACAAGCTCTAACGGGCGGCCGGTAATTGCCCCGACGTAGTCTGCCTCATTAATACCATCAGGGATAGGCATCGACGAAGCCAGGATGGCAGCTGGAGGTACACCAAAGCACAATGCCCACGGAACATCCTTGCCCTGTTTCTTCTACATCTTATGGATCTGCCAAATATGCTGTGGCGCAACGATATGCCCGGTCAAGTGGTTTCGGTCGTGCACTATAGTACGAGAGATGGACCAATTCGTCTATGTTCCATCAGGGCTCTGCACGATATATATGCCAAACGTCTGGATGAATCTTCCTCCGTCATCTTGATGAATATGAGGCGATGGAAGACTTAAGAGGTCGATTTCGTCTCCTGTTAAGGAGTTTTCCTTCACGGGTCCATCTGTAACGATTCGTGGTGCGACAAGTGGCAGCTTATTTGCAGACAGCATTTTGTCCAAGATTTCTCTTATGCTTGCCGTCGGAGGAAGTGCGAGGTGGCGAGCAAGACGGCCATATCGGTCTTCCTTTGAACGTCGAAGAGATGCAGGTGCACCAAGAATTCTCCAGAGTCCTTTATCATTGTGGCCCTTGAGGTTGTTAAAAAGTGGAGCCTTGTCGTCCGTCTCGCATACCAGCCTCGTTATAGCAGCTGCCTCAAGATGCGGGTCGATCTCATCGTTGATCTCGACCAAGTCGTTGTCGGCTTTGAGCTGCTCAACAAAGGCTCGGAAAGAATGATCCATTGACTGATCTATTGTAGATGATAAGATGTTTGTTGTTGGGAGTTTCTTGATATTATCTCAATTGCTGGTTTTCTGATACGATGAGGACCGAATTGATCAGTTTTGCGAAGGAATATGACCTCTATATATATCTAGGGAGGGTGCATTTCAAGCACGTACAAGTTAGATACCGAGCATAATTCTGATCAGGAGCACCGAGGCGCCGACCATTTCGAGCTGTAGGTCGTACGATCGGTGCCGGATTCCGTTCGAAGTACATTAGTACAGATGTTTGCTCGCTTGTAGGGACCCGCTCCTCGTTGAATGCTCGGGGCTACTAAACACGAACGCGTGACCCACCAATCCATGAGTCAGTAGCTCGTCACCGATTATTGCTTACTCTCGGGCTCTCGCAACCTCGGACATTTTCCGTTTCTCTACACTGACATGGTCGCCGATCCTCCCGAATTCACTTACTGACCTACATGACACTGGACAGATGGAAACCTCACGATGGACGCCACCGCACCTCAGCAGCAACCTCTGACACCATCCGCCGAGACTCCGAATGTTGACAACCGAGAGATTGATCGTATCCTGACATAAAGGCGGAAACAGCATGAATCTAGGTCATGTGTCCCGTGCAAGCGCCGCAAAGTACGGTGCGACAATGACACGCCTTGCAATACTTGCCAGAAGCGTGGATATCCCGAGATCTGTATATACGAAGCTTCAAGGCCTTCGAGATGCGCGACTCCAGTCCAAAAAAGTGCGCATAATGAAGAGGTGAATGGAAAGCCAGTGAGAGTATACACTGATCCAGCTGCAACGAGACCTCCTGACCCGCTACATCTTGAGGGCAATAACGGTCGTTTAAGCCCGTCAGAGGACTATTCTATTGCATCTATTGCGCAGGCAAAGGCGCAGCAGACTGGTGGTGAAGAATTGGCACGAGATGTAGGGTCTGTATTGGGACTATAGAACACTCTGGCTTCGTACCCGTTCATGGACTTTGCATTAGCTACTGAGCGTTGGTGTGGGTTGCTGCAGGTCATCCCACATC
The DNA here is from genome assembly GCA_014764975.2 of Fusarium sp. DS 682. NCBI lineage: Eukaryota > Fungi > Ascomycota > Sordariomycetes > Hypocreales > Nectriaceae > Fusarium > Fusarium sp. DS 682. The sequence continues at coordinate 4,058 of JACYFE010002132.1, read as the reverse complement.
GTCAAGAGATCTTGTCGTTATTTCCCATCTTCTAGATGCGAGTGTTTCCTTTTAACCCTCTAGTCGTTGATATGGACCACTTTGAGTTGGACATGCATGGTTATTTACGAGCCTACATAGAGGGCGAGTTTAAATCTACGACAATTTCAAATGACTGGGGAAAGGAGAGAGCAATCGGCTTGATCAGCTTGATTCTTGCCGTCTTATCCTCTGGCGTACATTTTTCAGATCTCATTGGGCCCGAGAGATCTCGTGTCTGTTATGACCTTGGTAAGTGGTAATTATAGCAGTGTGCATCAAAGAAAGTAGTGCTTATATTTGTTAGCGCGAAGGTCTTTCTAGGCGTTGCGACTGGCCAACTTTTTGTTCCGTCCGACTCTGGAAACTGTTTAGACAATGTTAATCTTAGGCAACATGCTGCAAAACACTGGACAATCTGATGCAGTTTGGGCATGGCTGGGTACCACGGCTCGCCTAGCTTAAGCTCTCTACTTCCACGCCAGAGGGAGTAGGATGAACCTCCTAGACATAATCAAGGTCAAAGCGAGGACTTGCTGGTATGCTATTCTGCTGTCATGTGCACTTACTGCTCTATGCATCGCTAATATTCTGTTATTTATAGGTCAAATATCATATGGCAGGATACTCTGCTTAGTATGTGCCACGCTTGACGTCTATTGGCAATAATAAATGCGCCTGCGCAGGTGAATTTGGATTGTGAGGATTCAAAACTCACCTATAACGGTTTCATGTATGCTATTTGTCTAATCGCCATAACAGTGCTGAATAACGATTCCCGTGATGTTGCTAGCATCTCAATTATGCTCGAGCAACTTGACACGCTGCACCGGAAAACGAGACCCTATTTACAAGACCATGATTAATGTAGATTAAGTCTAGAATGCCTCTAGCATCTAGCACTAAAGCTGCATAAGTGCTTCCTGGTTACGTTTCTATGTCGACCAGAAATTCGAAATGCCAACCGCTTATTAAATTCACTAATGCTACTGTCACAAAAACAGCTGTATCTCCGTAAATGTGCTGAAGATAACCTTATTGAAGCAATAAAGACGTTCCTTGAATTTCGGGCGGTGAGCACGGTACTGCTACGGAGCTGGTCTATGGTATATACTGTGTTGAGTTCTGTGTTGCTCTTGTGCATATGGGAAGAGATAAGGGCGAAGCCTGAGTGTCGTTATCTGAGGGAGAAGGTTATTGAAGCATTCTTGTCTCTAGAATTCAATATCGTGGATGACCTGGCATCCGGCGATGGGGACACTTAGTGGTTATCGCCTAGGCACATCTATGCACTGGTGACTCTTAAAAATGCATTTACTGCTAATGACTTCGGTTTAGAACTTGACTACAGCGCTATATAGGGTTGGAATAGTGCAGACCTTCTTGGGCAATCTGGATTTATATTAGGTCTTAATGATGATTGGGACCCTTTTGCTGAATATGCGAATGATTTTGATCCTAGGTAAATCACAACTGTCCATTAGGTAGATGCGAAAGCTGCTGACATAAGTGCCTAGCGTACCTTACGACGCCGGAGCGACAAATATGGAGTTGCCAGCTATGGACCTGTCTCCCATGAACTACCTCGACTCGATTATGAGAGGTAAGAATGTTATGCATAGAATTCAAAATTTTGTAACTGAAGTCCCTCTAATAGGTGCCATTTGATAAACACCTATCATGCGGTCTGACTTAAAGCGCAAGTGGAGGCATCTCGGAAGCTCGGTGCTTCGGTGCGATGATCAGAAGCTCCGTGCTTACTAGCCCGGCCTGCATTAAGCATCGGAGCTTTCTCTTAGTGCTTTGCCATACAAAAAACATGTATATGGTCTGTCAGATTTGCCATTAAATAAGCAAATCCTTGCGCATAGTAAAGAGCAATATATATATAGCATGGCCATAAAGATCGCAAGGTACCTGATAATTTTTTTAGATACCAGCTATTGGCATTCCTTAGCATCTTCCTTGCGCAAACCGCCACAACAACTTCAACCTGCCTATAGCCCTACAGTCTCACGAATCCCCTAAAACTTGCTACAATGTTCAACTCAACCGAATCGTCGAACGGCAATGTTCCTGAAGCAGATAATGAGAAAGATACACCTACCAATAAATCTCAAGCAACTTTAAACTCTGGCGAATACACTCGCCCCGGTTTATCAATATCGTTAATCCCCTATGCGCGCCGAAAAAGGATTGTAGTAGGCATAACTGGTGCTACTGGTGCAATCCTCGGAATCAAGATACTTATCGCACTATGGCGCCTGAATATCGAGAGCCACCTCATTATTAGTAAATGGGCTGAGGCGACGATAAAATACGAAACAGACTATTCCCTAAAAAATGTATGTGCGCTTGCAGACTACGTTTATAGTATTTATGATATGGCTGCTCCAGTGTCGAGCGGCTCTTTCAAGACAGATGGCATGATTGTGGTGCCTTGTTCAATGAAGACGTTGGCAGCGATCAGCTCTGGATACTGCGATGAACTGATCTCTCGGACTGCGGATGTAATGCTGAAAGAGCGAAGGAAGCTGGTGCTGGTAGCAAGAGAGACTCCGTTGAGCGATATCTATTTACGCAACATGCTATCTGTCACGCAGAGTGGAGGAATCATATTCCCGCCTGTGCCTGCTTATTACATTAAGGCGTCCAGCATAGAGGGGCTTACAGACCAGACCGTGGGATGCGTGTTGGATTTATTTGACCTTGACACGAGTGATTTTGAACGATGGGAAGGATGGAAAAAGACGCCTTAATTAAATCTAGTAGTATTATGGGTGTGCGAGTCGTGAATTTCCAAAATAAAAAATAAAAAATAAAAAAAAAGCCATTTTCAAGAACAAGTCGACTTTGCTCAGGCACAGAATATTCGCCCGTAATTGTCAATGTACTGGATTCCTGGCTCTTCTGTCACTCCAGCTGATGAATTTGAAAATCGTTTATCAGCAGCCCTGATATTTCTCAGTAGAAGCTTATTCCCAACCTTCAAAACAGCCGGAATGATAGTTTCTTCCACAGGCGTTTATATTTGATATCGTTAGGATTGGAGTTTTACTAATTTTGACAGCGCCAATTCATCGATGCATTGTGCAGACATAACAAATGCTTGTACATGACCAGTCTCCTCCACCCGCCCCACATCGACACATCAAAAGCGCTTAGCCAGTGCCATACGTAAGTGACTTGGTAGGCTGACATGAATTTTCTGACAAATTTCTCATAACTACGAAAGTTTGATCTCGTCCTAGAAATATCAATAGTCGCAACAGACGACGGAGCAGAAGGCCTGCTCACAGTGGTCCGGCTGCTTGGTTTACAGAGACCACCAGCAGCAACACTAACCAGAGCCAAGCCCTTGAGAGCAATTTGGACTGCATGGTGACGGAAGTCGGCAAAGACGACTACAGAGCAGATCTAAAAAAAAGAGTGAAAGAGTAGGCACCTTAGGAATAGAATTATAAACTGGTAGGTTTACTATCTATATATAGCCCGTTAATTTAATCAGGTCTCGCTTAACTTAGCTTTACAACCTCTTAGCACTTGGCGGTTAATAGAAGTCCCTTTTAGCAGTATTGGCGTTAGTTAGATTTTATTATTACTAACTGTTAACAGCCTCGGTAAGTTGCACCCATATAGGAACAGGTCTAGATTCTCGGCCTTAGTCTGAGATATAGATAGTAGACGGTTAAGACTAATTAAGCTTGGGCATTTAGTCCTGTTGAGAATGGTTTCTTTTTGCATTAGCAGATATAGCTGAAAGCGGCACTAGAAACAATTAGACATCCTTATTGCTACTACCTATTCATACTCTAAAAGACTCTTATCCTGTTTACCTAGCAACTTAATATCTATAGGCTTGCTTATATTTTCTTTACTTTTTAGATTATAAAAAAGGGTTAATTTATTATCTCTTTCCTTTGGCGTTCGATTCGATGCGAATCTACGGGAGGCACATTCGATTCGATACGAATCTGCGGGAGATGCGTTCGATTCGATTCGAATCAACGGGGGTCACATTCGATTCGAACGCCAAGGCT
>JACYFE010002118.1:0-23650 GCA_014764975.2 Fusarium sp. DS 682 | reverse complement strand
TCTATAACTATAACTAGGTATCTATCTTGTATTATAAAACGACCCTGCACAGTCAAGTTTTACGTTTGTTATTTCTTAAGCGAAATGCTTTTCTCTAGAGTATTTCTTGGTTTGAATATTCATAATGGGCCGAGGGATTGCCTAATAAGCGAACGAGGCTGAGCTTCCAGAAGCTAGAGTACAGTAATCGGTATAAACCCCAGAGCCTTCCACGCAATCGTAATTCTTCTCTCTCGGCGTCGGTGCCGAGGGGCAGTGAAAGCCCTCGTGACGGCGCCCGCGGTGTCCAGGGTCTCATGGAGATCACCAGGTTCACGAAACTCAAAAGCCCAAAACAAGGTGATCGGATACGATTGCCTAAAACCGTCCCTTTGCAATTTGCCTCTTTATGCCCTTGCTGATCAAATAACACAACTGGCCAATTTGCAACGACCAAGCACGACATCAGGGGGAGGCGAAAAAGAAGATGAAATTCGAGGTTCAGGAATGGATGACTTCACCAAGATTGGCATGTGGCAAACCTTAACAGCAAATGAACGTTGAGAAGTGAGCTTTTATACCTTGTTTCAGTTTGTTGATGTTTCACGTCCCCTAATTTCTCTATCGACGTGGTTACGTGTAATAGCCCTTATGATGCGCATCTACGCACAATGTCTTGATCTTCACTCCATTCAAAGGGCAGAGCGTGGTTGATTTTTGTAATGTCTAGGAATTTGCGCTTATGGTAGATCCTGGGCCATGAAAAAGACGTCAGTGGTCGCGGGTAGCTGTTTCAAAACACGGGAGCGCGGGGACAGACGTTTACGTTTATTATTATGCAGGCCGCGTAGAGCGTATTTCGTCACCAAATATGAATGTCATTGCGACATGATCAAAGACATTGCACAACACCTCACTATAGATGCACCAGTGTACAGCGTCAAAAAGTACAATACGGTACATGTCGACCTCTATCTTGAGGTTATTCTGCTCACTTGGCCGTGCCATGTGGCCTTGCTTGTGCCTGGAACTTCCAAGGTGCGGGCGTCGCCGAGGAACCCAATTACACTTCATCGTGACCGATAACTTCCTTGCTCTAGGCTGAACTCTGACCTTGGAAGTTCAACTTCGGGTTCAACGGCAGGCAGCCGGAGGTATGTTTTTCGGCAGTGACCCTCCAAAATCCCGAGCGTGAGGAAGCAGACGGGCAATGGTGATCTTCCGTATCTTCCGTGCCCGTTACAAAAGCCGCAAGGTTCACATGGGTTAATTGAGCCGCAGAAGTCAGTTTGACGTGATGCGACGGTAACTAGACATACGGACCAGCTATTGTGGGGGAACGTCAGCTACTGCTGCGCCTGAATGTGGACTGTGCTCAAGGCATCTCGATGACGATGATACTCTCAGCTCGAAGCACTACATGCAAATACATGTCATGCATCTTTTTGGCGTGCATTATCTCAAAACTTGACATAAGTCGAACCGGTCGTTTCAGGACATCGACATCTTCCCAGAATATCAGCAACTTTGCACAGATGTCTCGGGTCCTTCGCAGTTACAGGTTATCCACTAACATTGCCCGTCCTGCTCCTTACGTCGACTGAGACTCGTCTATCCAAGTTCCCACCGACTCGGCATCCAATCGCATCGGAGAACTCGATGCTCCGGACTTTCGGCTCCTGTTACTGTAGGTGAACGGGGCTGCTCCGATTATTGTCTGTAGTGAGTGGGTGAGTGGGTGAGTGGAAGTGGTCTTCGGCACGAACCACTTGAGCCGAATCAATGCCAAGATCTTGAATGAGCTCAACGTGACAGAGCCTTGTTGTAAGCTACTTGTATTGCGCGATGACTCCTGGCCAACCAGTTCAAAACTGCTAGTTCTTGATCTACCGGCTAGCTAAGCTACCGGCGAATTTATCTCCTCCCTTGCTTGGCCTATCACATACGAGGAGTCGCAATATCGCTTTCACATTATAAGCGAGGCCATCACGATCTGTTCGATCGAGATATTGCATGATTCAACGTCCTTCACACCATCAGTTGGCCGACATTGTTTCGATGGCTATCGAGGGATCACACTACTCAAGGCTCCAAATTCAGGGGAGAGTGAGAGCAAGAGGTTGGTCTGTTGGTTTCCATCAGTTGCTACAATTTCCCGATGAGTTTCGTTTCTTCTCGGCTGCAGAAGCTACCGGATCTAAGCAATCCCTGCTCACATCTTTATCGGTCCATTGCGTTTCTATTGGCTTCCAGTCTTTCGTACCGGATATAGGGCGTCATCATAGCTGTCAGGGATTCCATAAACTCAGTAAATGTAGCGCCAAGTATCTTTTTCCTCAACATGAATGTGGATTTATGGACAAGAAGGGAATAAGAATCCGCTGTCCAGAATAGGATCGAAGTAACGCTATGGCCTTTGTTCTCGACCACACTCTTTCGGTAATTGCGTTACATTGAATAATGGAATATTCCTTTGGTATCACAGTGAAGGTTCTGGAGACTAACTTTAGAATCAAGATTTCAGGTCTGCATGATTAAGGGACTCTTTTTATGGTCTTCTCACCATAGATTCGAGCCATCTAGGCAAGTGGTTCCGAAGAGTCATGTAGTTCCCATTGTCAAGTATGAAACGCCTTTCAATAGTCTACAAGACAACTTCAGAAGGGGCTTTGTTTAATGAGCAACGCAACATAGCACAGTGATTTCTCACGTTATATTGCTTCGTTCTAGGACTAAATTCTGATAAATGTGGTGGAGTTCATGACTGGCCATGTCTTCTGACGTTGTCCAGGGTAGCATTATATTCAACAGCATATCCGAAGTTCGCTGCTTCAACTGTCGTACAATCTGTAATTGCCTTGCCAGTAAAGCCTTGGTACAGATCTCATACTTTGCTTCCCTTTCAAGTTCGAGCTGATTTGTCTCCAGCAATTAAACACCACGAACTATGCGCTTATACATGCAGGCGGTGAGTACCTTGTGTCGATTTCATAACGAGTTGTCCACTAACCAAGCAAAACTATCCAATCTATGCTAATAAATACCATCCATTTTACATAACCCGTTCTCATTACCGTATGCACATTTCAAGCAAACCAAGGACTGCAGCAATACAATTCAATCACCACATCCTCCGTTGGTAGTAAAGCCCATCTTCAGCCTGAGCTGACTTCTGGAGCTCCTGCTTGATCATTTTCCTCCTCTTTGCCTTACTAACAGGCTTGTGATTCTTGACTGGTGCTTCGACATGTCCTTCCGGTGTCGACATCTTGTCCACCACCTTGGCCTGCAACTGTTTTATGATTTCAATATTTCTCTCCAATGCAGCATTGCCTTCAACGTCAACATTAGGTTTCGTCTCTTTAATCTCGACCAACAGACGCTGTCGTCGTACTTCGATATCTGCTTCTGTGTCTATGTCGATAACTCGGCCATCCTCGAGCTCTTTCGTTCGTACTTGAAACTTCTCGGGTAGATAGACTTTTGGCGATGGGCGTGTCTCCTGTCTTGGTTTAATCGCTGAGCGGAGTTGACTGAGAGTTCTTTGCTGGATTATATAGCCACTAAAGAAGAGAGCGAATGTACACACAACCACTGTTAAGAAATATTTCATTAGTATGGGATTACCTGGAATGCGGATGGTGGTGGGGAGCTTGAGAATGTGTCTTACCGACGAAGCCTGATGCGATGATTTGCACCTGGCCGGATGTGAGAAGCAATTTAGCCATTTTGATACATAGACAATTGCGTTGACGCAAAATTGTAAACGCAGAAGTTTCACAACTCTGCGAATCTTTCAGGTGGTTGTGAGTTGGTTGTCGTCATCCTTGGCCGCTGTGTAACTGCACTGTTGACATCGTTGACACAGCAACATCCTTATCAGCTTATCGGATCCAAGCTTCAATGATTTCCAACACCAAGCTTTGAACAGTCCCCACCATCAGCAACCGCGATAATCGACAACTTCTAAGCCACGGTCACACACAATGAGCAGAAACAAAGATACAGTGCACGCAGATGCGCGTCGATTCCTCGATGAGCGTGGCTCTAACGTATCGGTTGCGCCAAACGGCCTCAATCCTGCGACCATCATGGAAAAGGCCGTCAAGGATCGCATCGTCGACTCGTACTTTTACAAAGAGCAATGCTTTGCGCTCAACGAAGCGGATATCGTCGATCGCGTCGTAGAGCATGTCAACTTTATCGGTGGAACATACGGTGTCACACAAAAACCCAGTCCATTCCTCTGTCTTGCGTTTAAGCTACTGGAACTTTCGCCCAGTGACGCAGTGCTCATGGAGTACCTGAAATTTGGTGGCGAGGCTTTCAAATACCTGCGTGCACTTGCTTGCTTCTACTTTCGACTCACCCGACAAGCGAAGGACGTGTACGAGATGTTGGAGCCGTTTCTTGAGGATAGGCGCAAACTTCGACGGCGAGGAAGGGCGGGTGTGGTGTTGACATACATGGATGAATTCGTGGATGACTTGTTAACGAAGGATCGAGTGTGCGGTACAAGTCTATGGAAAATGCCAAAGCGAGAGGTTCTGGAAGATTTGGAAATCCTAGAGCCAAGAGTTAGTCCACTTGGTGACCTTGAGGATCTCCTTGAGGAAGAGGACGAAGCTGAGAAAGAGAATGGACGAAGGGAAGAATCAGGAGAGATCTCGGATAGAGACGTTATGGAAGTCGATCGCGATGAGAGAAGGAGAACTCAGAGTCGAAGTCGCAGTCGCAGTCGAAGTCGAAGTCGTGGCCGAAGTCACAGTCGGAGTCGCTCACCTTGATCATGAAGCTGTTTCAGCACAGCAATCTAAAGATCCGAGTAGCAAACACTATAATGCATGACTCATGATCAGACTTTGGGACCTTCTCGTGTTGCATCGAGGAATTCTCGATAGCACTATAACAGCAACCGGACTAAACAGTCTCTACCCTGGCTATAAACAAGGCATGCATAGCTCCATATGCAAGTATTGCCTTATCAACGAGGATATATACAAATGCTGAAGGCCTGTGTCAATGACACAAGACATAATGGGAGCCGAGTCACAGTGAGCTGACAGGAAGCCGTTTGAAAGCAGGGGTTGGAAGCAGCGCCATTGCAAGCTTATCTGGCTATTCACATACCTTTGCAGGGCGCCTGAACTAATCATATTGGATCACTGCAGACGTCTAGCTAGCCGCAGATATCAACGATACCCAGTCAATGCCAATTTGAAGATCATAGAGGAATAGGCGAACCTTCCAGACATGTGCAAGACACTATTGCTGTCTAAGTTGTTCTATTGTACCATAATCTCGTAAAATCATTGCTTGTAATATATCCCACAATCATGCCGCCAGAGCCTTTAGCTTTTCTGCCAGTTGAAGCACTCTCTGATCATCCCAGTATTGTCCAATAACCTGTAATCCTGCCGGGAACCGACTTCCCTCCACCTTAGCAGGGAGACTCACAGCTGGTAAGCCTGCTAAACTTGCGGGAACCGTGAAGACATCATTCATGTATACATCCACACTGCTCTGCTGCTTGAGGTCTTCTAGTATTGGAGGGAATGTTGGTGCTGTAGGACAAAGGATGAAGTCCACCTGAACAGGACCGGTTTTGTCCTCCATGCCTGTGGCCTCAGCCATATCACTCAAGTCAAACTGTTCAGGCTCATAAAGGGGGTTATCGAGCCGGAAGACACGATCAAAATCCTTCTGAACCATCCGGCGGACCTTTTGGGCCTGGATGAAATAGTTGTCTATGGCCTCAGAACTGAGACTATATGTGCCGAGGAGAATTCGTCGCTTGACCTCTTCACCGAAGCCTTCACCACGGGTATCAGAGTAAAGAGTCTCACCCACTGCATCACTACCCTCGCCACGCTTCCCGTAGCGAACACCGTCGTATTTGGCAAGATTTGACGATGCTTCCGCAGGAGCAAGGACGTAGTAAGCACAGAGGGCTTCTTTGGTGGAAGGTAAAGAAATGGGAACTAAAGTCGCACCCTGGGCCTCGAGAGCAGAGGCAGCAAAAACCCAAGCGGCGCGGATCGAAGGATCGAGCTCGTCAATATTGTATTCGAGAGGAATGCCAATATTTAGTCTCGATAGTTCGGGAAGAGTGGATGGTATTGTTGAAGCACATCGTTTTCGAGATGCAGCTGGAAGTGATGTTGGGTCTTCAGAGTCATGTTCATTATTCATGCCAGTCTTGAAAATGAGGTCGTGGATCGGCTTGACATCCTTGGCCAAGAAGCCAACTGCATCCAGAGAATTTGCATATGGAACTACGCCGAATCGAGAGATCATGCCATAGCTAGGCTTGTAGCCAATTGTTCCAGTATAGGCCGCGGGCAGTCGAATTGAGCCACCTGTATCTGTCCCCAGTGCAACATCGGCGTCTCCTAGCCGTACCGCAACGGCGCTTCCACCTGAACTTCCACCGGCTGACACTTCGTCATCCTTGGCTAAAGGATTTTTCACTGCACCGTTCACTGAGTTTGTCGAATGAGAGCCCATACCGAATTCATCCATGTTAGTCTTTCCAACTACCGTTGCACCACGTTTACGCAATTGGCGAACAACAGTAGCTTCGAACGGTGAGGAGTGAGAAGAGAGAATGGTTGAGGCGCATTGCGTTGGGAAGTCAGAGGTTGCGATATTATCTTTGACGGCGAGAGTGAAAGGCTTTACTTCCTTACACATGAAAGGAAGAAAGTCGGAATTTGGGTCTGCGGAGGCAAGCTTGGCTGTGGTTGTCAGTTAAAATTGTATAATAAGATGAATTTATACTTACTGCGACCAACAAAGTGGTTGTAGTTACTATGAGAGCGCCATTGTATTGCCGGTTGCGCTTGAGCTCTCAGGCAAGGCTTTGTATGCAATGAATTGTTTTTACAGGCCAATTGCCTTAAACGAGATGCACTCATGGTGGACTCTTTAATGTGAGAAATTGTTATATAAATAAATTCAAGGTGCTAGTGAGGGTGATGCTCAGAAAAGCGGGATGAGCTGCAGCTTTCAGGCTTATCGATAAGGTCATTGCATCCATCTTTCAAGGGTCCGACCTCATCCAACCTAATCTTTGCAAGCTCGGTTAAACAGCAGCGCCATATCAAAATGGCGACCAAACGAGAGCTCGAGGATCTTGATGAAGGCGAAGCATCAAACCCCCAACCAAAGCGACCAAAGAACCAAGGCGGAAAAGCGCGACAACATCAAAACTCTGGCATCGACCCAACCTGGGGCCAGAAATATGTCTTCGCAGGAAATGGCCATACAACTACGATCCCTGAGGGGGAAGAGGAAGATTTCGAGGATGATTCTGAAGCGATAGCATATTTAAACTCTGTAAGGTATGTTATCCTGTTACGCGCTTCTGTCACCTTTGCTGAAGATCGCAAAAATGTAGAACACGGATGCTGATATGGTGAGTACAACAGACAAGAAGCGAACGGAATACCCCATTTACTTGTTGCGCCCAAAGTTCAAATAGGACCCCAGCTCCCCCTTGAGCTCCGAAATGACGACCAAGATCAAGACGATCAACCCATAGACAGGAGTATATACACAAATGGTATTAGCGATTCTCGAGGCTGGTATGAAGACGGCGCATATATGGCAATGCCTGACGACTTGGCCGGAGAGGACGACTACGAAGATGGCGAATACCCAGACGAGGATGACAATGATTACGACGAAGAACTCGCCATCAACGAAGCTTACTTTGCATCCGTTATGGATCAATACCTCCACTTACGATCGATTCTTCACGCCGAGCTTCCTTCCAACGCCGTCTCCCGTGTTGTAAAGGCTAAACTAAAGACTGATGCTCCTGCGGAAAATCAACCCGCTGTGATAGCTACATGGTCCCGCCTCCTACGCGAAACCGATCCCCATCCACTTCAAGTCGCTCTTATGTCCAAAGACACTACACTTCGCATCCTGCGCATTCTTCTCGGTGGTAAATTCCTTCGCCAAGGATATTCGCTTCCAGAACGTACAAGCCGCTGGATCTGGGCATTGCTTGCTAGAATGCCGGATAAGGGCGAGCTGAACTACGCCGAAATTGGCTGGATTCGTGACCTTGGCCGCAGAGCAGTTCTCTTGGGTCGAAGCTTAGCAGAGATGGCGGCTCTGAGGGAAGAGTTGGCGGAGGGTGGACTAGGTGCTCACGAAGCTGTGGATGAAAGCAGCAGCGACGAAGAAGTGCTGGCTGACCCGGATGACTTGGAGGTTGAAGGTGCTCTCAGCCCTGGACGAGATGAAGATGATTCAACACCCGCCGAATCCGAACAAGTTGTTGAGAAAACAACCAAAGCTACGGAAAATACGACAGATTCTCCGCCAAAGCCTGATGCTGAAGAAGGTGAGATAGATGATGACGAAGATGTTGCCATGGAAATCGAAACCGACTCAGAGGCCGAAGAAGGTGAAGTTGCTACCCAGGAACCTCGGGAGAACCTCGAAGCAGCAAAAGAACGACTACTCGCTCAGATTAACTATGGAGCGACATCAGAAGATGAGGAGGATGCTGAAAAGGAGGCTGCCAAACAACGTCTGCGAGCGAATTTACGTGCAACTCTTAACATGATCTTGACGGTAGCTGGTGAGTTTTACGGACAGCGAGATCTGCTCGAATTTCGAGAGCCATTCGTTGGCATGTAAGTTGGTGGATAAGGATATAATTGTAGGTCTTATAACGACCGATTTGTTTTATTCCATGTAGCATACAGCGAGTCCCGATGCACCTTTGCCATCCAATAACATACAACCGCTCTGAAGCATTAATATATACCATAATCCTGAACGCCTGACCCAAAGCCTGCAGTACCACAGCATAGCTCATAGTGAACATTAAAACAAACATAGCTCTACTTGAGCCAAGACACAACACTCTGGCTTAGTTGGCCAAGTCCATCTCGGGGTTGACAAGAAAATCGGCCTCGTCAAAATCAGAGCCTGAGTTTCGGTTGTCCTGGCTAAAGCCCCTTAAACCGGCACCCTTTCGTGAAACTGGAATAGCTATAGCTCGAGGGTTTCCGTGGTTGCCCATGTCAAAGCTTGAGTCAATGTCATCGTCATCCTCGTCGAAGATTCGCTTTCGAGAACCGTCATAACACTCGCCCTCCGCACTCTCTTGAGACATGGTGAGCTCGGGAATAGCATCAAGGTCTGGTATATCGTCCTCGAAGTCAGGCTGGGTATCGAGGCCACCGACCTTGTTGATTCCGCAGAAGGGGAGGAGTTCTCGGGAAGCACCCTTGCCAGGTGCCCTTGCGGTGGGGGTAGAAGCCTTCACAGGAGCGTTGTCTGTCCAGAGCTTGAAGGCGCCGGTACCTTTTGTCTTGTAGCCCTCAGGAACGGACTTGCGGACTCGCATACCAACGCTGAGAAGGTTGGCCTGGACGTTGGAAGGAAGCGCTGGCTGCATGGGTTTGTCAGCCTCAGCAATTGCAGACTCGTCGGATGATCTGGCATTGAAGAAAGAAGTGATTTGACGTTGAGATGGCTCTGCGGAGGCGCCAGCGAATTGACGCTTGATACGGGGAGTAGACATGATGGCAGGTTTGAAGGAGGTTGTGTGAAGTTGAAGATTCAGTTGATTCAGTACGAATCGTTAATTGTTGTGCTGACGGAATCGACGTTGCAGAAATGTTCACAGTAGGCAACGAGAGAAGAAAGTCAAGTACAGAAACAGAGTTCAAGAATGGTAGAGTGGAGACTGTCAATAGACAGAATTGAAAAGATGTAAGCTCTTGTTAAAACGCAGATGACGTCGCAATCGAGGGGAGGAAACAAGGGTTCAAAAGGAGAACAAAGCGATGAGGGGGCTTTTGGGTGAAACAAGAACGAAGGCCAATATTGGCTTGTTGCTGGGGTGAGGAAAAGGAACAGGGTCATGAAGTGAAGCGCCCCCCCTGTCCTGCCCCAGAAGACGATCCCCAGAAGTGGCTTTGACAGCCCAATCATTTAACAGCAATTTCTCACTGTGGGTAATGCCGTCCCGCGTTTCGACGCGATCAAGTCGTGCCGCTTTCGCGTAAAGTGATAATTTGGAGAAATGGCTATTAGCCCGCGGAGTCATCTCACAGTACATTTATCTGATCAGCGAGAGGTTACAAGAAATAGACGGAAATGCTGTTGACATGCTATGGAAGTTACATGAACGAATACCCGAGCTGTGAGTACATCTCTATTATATTAGTACTGTATATGATCAAGAATCTATCCGAATAGGAGCATAGACTCGACATGAGAAGACATCTGAATGCCTCATTTTTCTTAGACCCCAAGAACCAACAAGGGTGAAGACGAGAGGCAAGGTGGTGGCGAAAAGAAGGCCTGGCAAGTTCTGGCACTTTCACGGTCGAATTTAATTTGCTTGACCAGAGTTGAAGTTCCACTTCGAATTTGCCATTGGCCCAGGAAAACTTGAATGATCTCCTTAGGCTGAATGTCACAAAGGTTATCACGCGAGCAGTAAGAAACGGCCAAGGTTGACGGTGTATTGTTTGCCGCTGGGATCTTCATATCTAAGTAGGCCAAATGTGACGAGACAGAGATTCAATTACGAGTCAAGTAAATTTAGTGATTACCTGCCGAAGTTGGATGTTCTGAAGCATAAGTCTTCAAAGTATCAAGATCCACCGTCTATCCCATCATTATTCAACTATGGATGGAACTACAATGCATCGAGTTTAAGGCGAAATACCTTCACAAGACATTTCGCGGGGTAATTGGTTCTCCAGGGTCTCATAAAATTGTTCACATTAATTTACTTTCTAGCTGTGTTGCCTTAGGCTTTCGTAAGCGGCAGAGCGGATGAGGATCTCCGGATCGAGTCACTCGGTGAGTCGAGCAGGTAGCCCGGTAGGATGAGGGGTCTAGGCCACTATCGATGACACCGTACGCCACCAACCATTAAGTCGATTCGTTTCAACAGCGATGGCACTGGTGAAGAGCATCGATAGTAGATTGGGAAGAAATGGAAATCTGGGAATCATGGGAATCATTGACAAAAGATGCTCTACGACAGTCACGATAGCATCACAACTCAATCGCATCGACTAGAAGCATTCACGTCAACAAGGTGATGTGGAAACCATTGTGAATTTCGCAAAAGCACAGTGACCATCCTCCGCTACCCACTGCACCCGGGTATGAAGCGATCATCAACCAGCGTTTCCACGTCCTCGCATCCGGCCGGCCTAGCCAGACCCGTCCAGACACTCGTGAAGGCTTTCTCCAGCTTTCCACCCATGCAGTGCTTTTTTATTCCCTCCTGCCTCGAGACGACTCTTTGGTACAAGGCGCGCAACGGAAAAACAAAAAGAAGAATGATGTGCCATGCAAGATATCCGGAGACCCCATAACGCCCCTATTCTGGGTGCCCCATCTTCTATCTGCAAAGAGTTTTTTGGTAAATGATCGCAACGTCGGGTTGTTCTATCCGTCCATGTCGAGGTTGTGTTTTTGCAGATCCGAGATGACCACCATGAGATGAACCGTAAGAGTCATGAGTACCCAAGGAAATAAACCGCCGCGAGGCAGTTTACTTCCGTCGGAAAGAGCAGCCCTCGGTCAATCGAGCCTTACCACCGGTAGGCTGGCAGAGGACAGTAGTGCATCCCTGGCAGATGACGACGGTCTGGGCGTGAGAGAAGACGGTGGTGATGGTGAAGCATCCGGGGCACTTGACGTCCATGAAGAAGGATCGAGGGGCGGGCACGAGGGTCTAGAAATGTTAGATGGTTTGTCGTGACGAAAATTTGTCGATGCATCGTACCTTGAGCTTGTGCTTCTTGGCCTCAGCGGCCGGGGAAGGGTTCAAAAGATCAACGGCGAGAACCTGAAAAAGCGGAGAGTCAGCCAGCTTGTTCCATCATCTTGTATATAGCCTCCGCAAGTCCAATCCATCACCCATGATCCCGTAAATGTCGTGTTCCATCAAATTGATACTTTTGCCGCGGGCAGCAAGATCTTTTCGAGTCGATGATTTCCACCACTTTCACACACGTGGTTGTCGTCCATCCATCTCTCTCCCATCGTAGGTCCATCGTAAAATGCGTCAGAAAAAAGACAGTCGCTTACCATCTTGTCTGATTTTCTCGAAAAAGTCTTGTCGGTTTCTTGCGAGAATGGGAAAGCTTGACGAAATCCGGGAACAGATTTGAGGCTCGCAAGGTGGGTGGGAGGAGGTAAGCGAGGAAAAGTTTGGTGGCTCTGAGGGGGACGACTCGTTCTTGCCTCTGGGCGGATTTCATGGCTCAATGCGGCTTAGTTCTCTAGGGTTGTAGAGCCCACACACGTGACAAAGAAGAAGCGGCAAAATTGCGGTGGCCAGTTTCGGTGGAACATAGCGCCGGATAGAACTTGTGCAGGGATATGCTTTGTGGGGTTTATGCGAGTTATGCATAGATTGAGCTTTGCTTGCTAGCTGCCTGTACGTAAGCCATGATTAGGAGCCTGAAGTTGAGCTGCGTCAGTCGTAGGCTACCACTTTTAGCCAATACAAATTGTACGACAGGGACTTGTTCAAGAATTGGTCCTATTTTTTCAATCTCTCAAAATGTCCAATCCCCTAGAACAGCGTATTAATGTTCCCATTGACGACCCAAACGCAGATACAGAATGGTAAGTCTCTGCTACCCCTCCATACCCATGAGCTAGCTCTAACCCCGCCATAGGAATGATATTCTTCGAAAACATGGAGTTATCCCTGAGAAGCCGCCCAGCCCAACTCCTATGATCGAGGAGGCCATTATTGAAGGACGCAGACTAGCACATGAGAACCGATTGGAAGGCAAGGACCTTGACGAGTTGGACGAACTTGAAGACGATGAAGATGAAGCTTTCTTGGAGCAATATCGCCAAAAGCGTATGGCGGAGTTGAACAGCCTGCAAAAGAAGGCGTTACATGGAAGCGTATATCCTCTATCGAAACCCGAGTATCAGCGCGAAGTTACAGACGCATCACAAAATGGACCAGTTCTTGTCAACCTTACTTCCGCAATGGGCACAAACGTTGAGTCGCGAGTCTTGACTGAGCTATGGAGACAAGCTGCGAGGGAGTACGGCGAGATCAAGTTCTGCGAAATTCGAGCCAGCCAAGCTATCGAGAACTATCCCGACCGAAACTGCCCAACAATTCTAGTTTACAACAAGGGGGACATTGTCAAGCAGATCGTAACATTAGCGACTATTGGAGGTGTCCGAACAAGCATGAAACAAATCGACAACCTCCTGGTTGAAGTTGGCGCTGTACCCGACTCTGATATGCGCGTTGCCAAGAGAAGGCAAGCTGCCGAGGATGCTGAGGAGGAGAGATTGGCTGGCAAGACTATTAAGACGGGAACCGCTGGAAGATCACGGAATGTCGACAGTGACGATGATGACTGGGATTAATCGTTGTTTGGAAAGCATGCGTTGTTTTGATCGAACTGATCGTTCCAACAGTCTGCGTCCCATGGTACAAATATCATTGCCCCGATTTTAAGTCGCGATGGAAAAGCTGCTCCGGCTCTTGTCAGATGTGACAGAAAGCCTGCACGGTTCTTGCTTATGGCAAATCTTCAACAAGGGACACAATATTGTCCATTCTCTTTGAAATCCCAAGAACCGATTGGTCAATTCGGCACAAAACAGGGACGGAAACCATATGTGAAACCCGTCTAGTAAGGGACGCTTTTACATAATGCGTTCCTACTGTATGTCAAATCTAAGATGAGACATATCCATAACCAAAATTATAGAGGCCTTATGGCGATATATGCGTAATGAAGAATGGGCATGACAGTACATATCCTTCCCAAACTTCTTCACGCGATCTGTCATAATGTGTGAATCACATCCCTGACAGGAGTGCGCAATGTGACCCTTGTAGGCCAAGAGATAACAATAGTGGGGAGTTGCTTGTCTTGTCATCCGGGCAGCCGGGATCACTATGTGGCGCCGGCTATTGCATGCAAGCCCATGAAAGACAAGGAATAGTGTGTGATCTGTCCGATCGTGTAAGTGACCGAGACCATGAGCAGTGACACAAGAGAGCTTCAGCGGTTGTCTCCGAGGTATCAAAATTAAACTACACATTTCAAGATGGGGCAATATGTTTGTAGAAACACAATGCAAGGTATCGCTAACACGCTCTTCAATCTGATCTTGCTTCAAACGCCATGTATCCAAATATGGTTACTAACTTTCCTCATCTGTCACTGGAACAAGATTTCCACTCGGCAGTTCCCAACTACTCTTATCTAATTCTCCCGGCCGGCATCGCCATGAACATCCTCGATGGACAAATGGTATCGTCCTCTCACCCTCTGCCATACTTAACGGTGTCATCCGCACAAGAGAGGAATTCTGATTGTTGATTTGACTACAAGTCCGAACTTCCCGCCACTCAACCCACTGGACGGTGGGAATGACCATTGGATTTCGACAGCATGAACACGTCAGTCCACCGGCCTCTTTCTGCCTTTGTGCTCGCTCGAGGAGCTTTCTGAGATGGTTGAGCCCTTCCGGGATGTAATACGGCATCTCTGAAAGCTGAGTGCTAGAATAGCAGGCTCGAAGAGCTGCCTCAAGAAGACTGGGCACGCGACTTGCACCTTCTAGACGTTGTGACTCAGTCATAGATGAGACAGATGATGATGGGCAAAACTCAGGCTCCCCTTCATCAATGGACAGGACGAGTTTTGTATGATCCGTTGGAAACCTGAAGTCCGAAAGAACCCTTCCCGTGGTATCCGAGAGTTGTAAAGGAGTACGACCTAGTGCGCGACTTGCCAAGCGCGGTGTGGGCGAGGCTCCTGACTCAGTCCATGAAAAGAGCATCTTGTCAAGTTGGTCATCGGTTTGTTCCAGGCTCTGGTTTGGTTGCCAGAAGGGATTAGGGTGCACAACAAGCTTGTCAAGCTTGCTATTTGGTGCAAAAAGTTCAAGTAACTCCACTGGCAAATGCCGTAAACGATTGTGTGACAGGTTGAGTTCCTTGAGGTTATGAAGCTTCGCGATAGCCGGGGGGAGTTCAGTGAGCTTGTTGTGACGGAGACTCAGAATGGTGAGGTATGTCAAGTCGAATAGAGCACCAGGGACCCGTGTCAAACGGTTCTGCGCCATGTAGATCTTAAGCTCCGGGTCCTTCTGCTCGAAAGCCACATCCTTGGTCACCACGGGGATGCAGGTAAACTGTGACAAAGGACTGATGGTATCATTGGAGACATCTTCCAGCCCCAATGACCAAAAATCAATTGTCTCTTCACCCGCGTCAAGACAAGCACGAACTCTATCGCGCGCAACTTGCTCAGCTCTTGAGACGCGGCGCACAACGCGATCAAGCTGTGGAAGTCTGGGCTTTGGAACTTCAGGTACTGTTTCTAGTACATCACTCTCATTGCCATCACTGCCGAGGAAGACACCACTGTCTGCCTGTCGCGTCCATTGACGCCTCTGCTTGGGCACGTGAATCTCACTGAAGGTTGAGTCAGAAGAGGTGGGGTGTTGCTGAAACCATGAACCAATGTATCTCTTCTTCCTTCTCCCTTCTACATAATTGTCCAATGCTGGATCATCGTCACTGGAGAATATGGCGGGATCACTTGAGTTGTTGAAGGTCGAAGATGGCGCGTGCTTGGAACCAGCATTGCGGACGCGTTTCCGAGGATTGTTGCTGAAGGTCTGTGACTGCTCATTCCACGACACGGCGGGGAGGACAGGTAGAGACAATTCCTCTGAAGACATTGGCGATATATAAAAATAATAGGCTTGAAACTGATGTTACTCAAAACACATAAAAAGGACTTGACGTGATGCAAGAACTAAAACCTGGCGTGTCCAACGCGACTCGACTTGATGATGGATGCAGAGTGATGATGGAAATACAGGGTTCAATGGCCCCACTGACGCACTGAACCTGTCATGAACCTTTCCATTACTGGGTGTGCACGTGCCATAGCCAGCCATCCGGCCCCTAACGAACCAGCGGTTTTAGGGGTCTTCCGAAGATTCCATCAATTAACGCGGTGGGATGGATCCATTGATAAGATGATCAGATAACGGTAGTCAACAATTGCGTTCTGCTTACTTGACTTTGTCATTGCTTCAGTCAGAAATCATCGTAAAAGAGGCATTCTGAATTATACATATTTGCTCCAGTTGACCAGAATTTCGGGTCTCGTGCGAGTCACTTAAAGATGAAAGCTCATGGTGCGCTTCGGCCACAGCTCTGTCTGCCACATTAGATGCACTCTTACCTCTAAAATGAGTTAATCGAAGATGTATCTGGAGTTATCTACAAAGCTCAATATTCTAATTAAATGCTTTAAAAGATGGAATCAGACAAAATCCGGGACAGTCAACTACCTACCTTACGTAATGCTCCAGCATGCACTCTGCCTATCTCACCATCGCTTACCATCGTACAGTAAAAACAAGGCTCTCAGAGTATTCAAGGGGACATATGTTTCCTACCGAGGACTTTACAGATATATGCAAAACTCAATTAGGTATTTGTTGGTAGAATCCGAAGTCTCAGTGCAACTCCAAGCCCTAGTGTAGTAGCCCTGCCAAACTCTATATAATAAAGACACTGTGAGCAAGATTGTTTGTAAACGAAATATCCTCCCAGGCAGTTAGAGTATCACATTTGAACGAAGATACAATGGCATTCGCATATTTTGACTCATTAGAATTCCGCACGTGGAATGACCAGAAACGTATGCCTGTTGAATAGCACCGGGTGATCAGAAAGCTTGATAGTTCAACAACATTAAGATGCAACCAAGCAAGGCTATAATCGCATTGAATAAACATGTAACATGTATCTAAATGTAGTGGTCCAATTGTATAAACATATTGAGTAGACGATTCTCATCAACACACTGTTCACTGACTCTCCTTGTTAGTTGATTGACCTCCGACAGGACGAACCATCAAAGGAACCGTGACATCCGAAGGACCACCCCAGCTTGAAAAGTCAGTCGTATCTCGATCGACCTCCTCGAATCCGAATTTCTCATAAAGTTTTCGTCCTTGGACTGAAGACTCTAGAACCACAGGAATACCTAGGCTATCAGCTTCTTCGAGTCCCGATCTCAGTAAAAGAGAGGCTGCTCCACGTCTTTGGTGCTTCGGGTCCGTATTTAACATTTTCAGATCTGAGGATATTAGTTACTTTGAGAGTGTACCTTGATGACTTTATATCATTGGAACATACAAACATATGGCTTTCCTTTCATATAATTCACTCTCATCCTGTTCATGCCTCCAAAAAAGCGCTCGCATGCTTCCGCGTTGCAGGTCGGTCCCCGGTAAGACGAGAACGAATGCTGTTCCTCAGTTGGAGGAGTGTCCCAGATATACCACTCAGCAAAGGCTATCATTTGGTCTTCGTCGTTGTCTATATCAGTATCAACAACTTTGGCCCAGCGGCAGACCGCATTCTTGTGTAGTGACTCGATAAGACCCGCGACTCTTGCATTGGAATCATCAGTTCGTCCTCCTGGGAATAGAACTGCTCCTACTGGGCTCGGGCCATAGGCGACTTCCTCAATGGCCAAAGCTCTATGAGCATCGGCTTCAGAGGCTGGTAAGACTTGGAGGGGCATGGTGTATAGTTGACGGATATCGGAACCATTCACATTCGTGAGCACAGGAGTTTCTCTTAAATAGATATCGATTTCATGGCATAGTAAAAGTACATGGATCACTATATCACTTGGTTATTCGGCGAGCCTGAATAGGCATGTCGTTGGCTCCGCTCTCGGTGACGGGGATCTAGGGTTTAGTGGGACAACTGATGAAACCGTCCACTAGTAAGGAAACGAAGAATACCTTGACTAAAAGCTCTTCGATTGCAACATGTAAGAGACAAGCTCTCCGAGAATCAAAAGGCTTACTTAGAGGTTACTATGCAATTTGGCATTATATCCATTTTGCTTCCTCTCTGACAGAAGTGATCATGGTTGGTTAATATGGAAACTCCGAGTTGCCGAGGCCGGTTTAAGCCGTTATCGATACTCGGATAATCCAACGGCCGCCCCCGAAAAAATCACTCGTTGCGCGATTCGAGGTCCGGTTGGCCGCAACCTTTTGCAGCGACCTCACATTTTTCACACCCAAATCTTGCCTTTCAGCAGCCTCGTCCTCGAGCCCTCGCCCTTTCCGCCATTACTATATTAATACACATAATCAGCCATGGATCACGGACGAGACCCCTGCCCTTGGGTCATTCTTAATGACTTTGGTGGTGCTTTTTGTATGGGCGTAAGTTTAGACCCTCTCGCTGTGCGATGGATTATGACGACAATTACGATAAGCATAAACCAGGACACAGCTAACATCACCTCGCTAGGCCATTGGTGGTACTATCTGGCACGGAATCAAGGGCTTCCGCAATTCTCCCTATGGCGAGCGACGCATTGGCGCTATTACAGCCATCAAGATGCGCGCCCCGGTTCTCGGTGGTAACTTCGGTGTCTGGGGTGGTCTCTTCTCAACATTCGACTGCGCTGTGAAGGGTGTTCGCCAGAAGGAGGATCCATACAACGCCATCATCGCTGGTTTCTTCACTGGTGGCTCCCTTGCCATCCGTGGTGGTTACAAGGCCGCCCGAAACGGTGCTATCGGTTGTGCTGTTCTTCTCGCCGTCATAGAAGGCGTTGGTATCGGTTTCTCCAAGATGCTTGCTGGCAGCACCAAGTTAGAAGCTCCTCAACCCCCGCCTCAGGAGGCTACTCTGTGAACCAAGTTTTGACGAAATGAATTACTACGATCGATGAACGACGATCGAGCAATCTTCGACTCCCCCACTCTCAACTCCACTACGACGACCATACAAATTCTGCAGGCCAGGCTATGGAAAAGCCAGGCCGCTTGTATTTTAAGCACCACTATAACCACCACCACGAACAAAAAATCTGGCTGACGTTTTAATCCTTTCAATTCGCATCGGGTCGGCGTTCCATGTATAATAGAAGGAAGGGTTTCGGGAAGGCGGATTCTGGCTTAGCGATGGAGTTGCCATACTTCTTGCGAATACAGACTAACTTATGTCTGATGAGGAAAAGAGAGCGAATGTGTATTATACCAAGCGACGGAGAGAAACTTGGAGGTGCATGTGGAACCAGCAGGTTCGAAAAGAAATGGGAATGGAAAATCCCCGCTGCTGATGTTTACGTTGCGTTTGTTTATCGCGGATTGGAAACAGAAAGAATATAAATGACATTCCCTGTTCCACCATATGGCCACTCATGTTGCTTCTAGCGTGTCTATAGGTCGCTCGATGGCTCATTGCTAAAGATGCTCATTTGGGGTTTTCCCTCATCATCAATCCAGGCTCGAAACATGCCTCCACAGTTAAAATCCATCAGGACCTCAGACCGAGTTTCAATGACTCGACCATGCGAATCACGAACGACAACACTCTCGATTCCAATGATGCCACCTTCACCCTCTCCTGTCCGGCGCCATCTATCACCAGCACTTCTTTCCAACTCTCCACCTGGGCCCGCAACATCACTTACAGCCTTAGATCCTGACTCAGGCTTCCACCTTGCCATAGCTGCCAGGGTTCGTAGGGCATTTGTCCTCAGAAACGAATCGCCGTTGCCAGTTCCAGAACCTCCAATCGATCTCGTGGTGTACAAGTGTTTGCCCTTCGTCTCGAAGGGAGTATACATCATGGGAGTAGGAAAGCAGTCTGCCAATGTACCTCTCAGTACATCGCTAAGCACCAGCGAGGGGCCTGGCTGAGTTACGGAATTCTTCAAGCGATCCCAGATCGACGACCCTGTCGGATCACCATCCTCGGTCCATTCCTCAGCCCAGAAACCTGACCCAATAGTCGGAGTATCGCCAACACGGCCAGTGAGCTTATTCGTTAGACCTCCAGTACTGGTTGCAGCGCAGATAATACCGTCCTGATCGAGCGCGACCGCTCCGCATGTCCCTTGAGGTAGATACTCGGTCGCACTCCAAGTTGCTTGCCCGTGGCCTTGCTTTTCCCTCTCCAGAGCCCGAATATGCTCATCCCAGCGACGTTGAGTAAAAAAGTAACCAGGGTCAACTAGCTCTAGTCCGTACTGTTCTGCCAGTTGCTCAGCTGCCTTTCCATATAGCTGTGTATGACCCTGTGCAGACGGGACATCAAGATCGGCTCGGCCAGCTCCTCGAGAATGCGCCTCAAGATCGTCCTCGCCATGTTCAAGCATTGCACGAGCAAGAAGGATGGGATTCTTCACATGGCGGATGCCCATAACACCTACCCCTCGCTTTTTATAACCACGGGATACCATGACTGAGGCTTCCAGCTCGTTAACTCCATCGCGAGTAAATACAGCGCCGTGTCCGCTGTTGAATAGGGGGTTATCCTCCAGAAGACGGACTGCGTAAGTCGCGGTATCTAAAGCCGAAGGGAGCTTCTTGAGTGACTTTTCCGATACTACCTCATACTGGCTTTTCATGTACTGGTCTGTTTTTGTGACCTAAGACGGTAATTAGATATCTGAGAATATGCGACTTGTCATGTCATCGTATATGAACCTACAATATCAATGAGAGCTTTGCGATAAGCCCGGAACTGTTCTGGCGGGTATGTATCGCGTTGAATGTTGCCTGCGCCCCCATGAATAATGAGACGGGGCTTCACTTTCGGTAGTATTTGGTCATGTATACTATACTCCATCACTAATGAGTGTGGCCAAGAGAACTAAAAGGATAACCGAGATGGAGAAATGTGAAGGGTTGATCATCCCCTCACTGATCGTTGGAGATTGAGTAACATTACGATATGATACAGAGCCCCACTCATAATCGACAACCCAATATAGATGGCCTCATCCAAGCAGTAACAGTATTCACATCTTTGAATAATAACATTGCCAGTTTTTCAATTTAAACATTACCCACAGAGGGTGTTCAAGGATATACGCCCATAATATTATACATGAAAGTTTCTTCAGCCAACTCCCAGTGTTTGACAGGAGTTTCATTAACCCATAAACACCATGCAAATACTCCATCTCACCGAAGCCATTGAATATGACCAATATTCACAGGCTCTTCTTCACTCATGCTTTACTTAAACGTCCAACGTATATAATATGCACTAAGAAACAACCAGGAAATAGAGAGTTATGCCTGCGTCAATACAATAGCCGACTTGACTGCTCTGTCTATATCTTTTGGTCGTAAGCCTGGCGTGCGACCCAGGCAGACTGCCCTGCTCGTCATTTCTTTACCCTGTCAGCAACTGACCTAATAACATTAAGTCGATATACTCACCTGCTACTAGTCGATTGACATCCATCGTCACTTTTGTCTTCATCCAACTAGCATCCGTGGGCCAATCTCGAGAAAAGTAAGACGAATCCATGAGAGACCCCATTCCCGTTCCGAACTGCCCAGGATTAGTATTCCCAACTGTTGGCAAGAGGCTCATGAAATCAACGCTCATTGCAGGTGCCATAGGAGGAGCTTGGGTCATGGATGCTGTAGTGGCAGCGAGGGTAGTAGGTATAGTGCTTTGCCACATGTCTTGTATATCGCTTGTGGCTTGCTGGGATGGCATGTAAAGCCCTTGGCTAGACGCAGGGGGTTGCTGCGCCCCGAAGAAGCTACTACTCGTTCCCAGCCCAGAAAGATCTGGAGACTCATCGAACGAACCGATATCAATCTCGGCATCAATGAAATCCACATTAGCAGGTATTACAATACCTCGTTGACGTAGATATGTTTCCACCTCATCTGCGTCAAAGAAGTCCCCCTCGAACCCCTTATACATCATCCGCATGCGAGCGTCGATACGATCCCCTTTGGTGGCTTCGACGTCCGGGTCAAAAGGACCCATTGAAAACCCAGTCATCTCCTGTGGCTTCATATGCTGAGCCAAGCCTTGATTCCCTATTGGCATTGAGTTTCCAGTCAGACCCGTTGCCGCACTTCCTCCGGCTTCTCCGTTGTTTGGGAAGAACGTCCCAGAACCGCCCAGGTTTGTGAAAGGGTACCTCCATACAAACATCGACTCCTGGCTCACTCTAGCAAGTGTGCTGGATATGCGGCGGATGATAGACTCCCTGGGTTCGAATAGCAGACAGAATCCAAAGACTTCGGCATAACGATGAGGAGGCGGATTAGCCATCGATGCTAATCGAAGACCAGCCTCTAAAGTTGCTCTCTGAAGGCGGCGACCAAAGCTCCGCTCTTGCGGTGCATAAGTGGATGGCGAATGAACATTGGGAAAAGGCGACTGGAGGAAGGGGTTTTGCTCGAAGCTGACGGGAGTTTGAGTATCGTAGACCGGAAAACTTGCATTATCTGTAGTTGGCATTGTGATGATTTCGTAAGGTAGGTTCAGAGGAGGAGTAGCCTGTTGCCGTATGGTGCGGTCCGCTCTTTGCGGTGTAGATGTGCTCTTTCCCTGAGAAGCAGCATTGAAAGCCGGTGGATTCGGTATCATAAACTCATCGCTCCCCGAGCCGGATGTGCTAGAGTGAGAGCCAGATGGGTGCCGTTCTTGGGACTGCGTTACGACTTGCTCTTGTGCTTGCGTAGGAGCTGTGGTATCTTCCACACCGTCGCGATTTGAGTCTTCAGCAGATTTTCGTGTAAGTGAGAGAAACTTGCGGGTTGTATCGTTTAGACGCCTTGCAACTTCTGGCGCGGCTTCAAGCATTCCTTGAGAGAGAACAAAGTCGAAAAAGCTCATGAACTCTTTGCTCATGTTCTCATTGGCATCCTCAAGGTCCTTGACTTTGTCCTCGAGGGTTGTAATAGCAGTATCTTTGCGATTACGGTAAGCCCGCTGAGCTAGTCGAATCTGTGTTCGACGTCGCTGTAAAAATTGTGAGTTAGAATGAGATTGGGGGAGTTAATAACTCGACTCGTCGCTTAGACTCACATCTTGAGCCGTCTCATCTTTGGTGTCAAGACGTGGTCGGCCTCTTGATCGTTTCTTACTCCGATCTTCTTCGGTTTCCTCGGACGCCTTAGATCGCTTCCGCGCTGGCAGCGACTCCGGACCGGTCTGAGGTGCTTCAAGCATGCTTGTTGATTTATATTGAATGAAGTCCGTAGGGATGATAGGTTCAAGGGGGGCAATGAATATGAATCATACGATGGTCAGCCGGAAATACAGACTAGTCAAGCGTGTCCTGGGCTTCTTGTATGTGCCAGGAGTAACTGCCGAGTGAAAGAGTTTATGACTCCGGTGACGCCGGAGGTGAAGCCCGGAGCTCTATCGGCCGTGCCCCGTATGCCGGGGTGGGGATACACGGAGGGTACGGAGCAAAACACGAGGACGGGGCGTAGATGATGGCGGAAACAAAGGGATAGGGAGACAAGAGGTGTGAGATGATATTGGGGTTGGTGAAGATGGAGAAGGGCTGTGCATCGGCTGGGATCTGAAATGCCGATCGATGTCTGCTTATCGACTAGCGTCCGAAAAATGATGATCAATCAAGATTAGCATCATATTCAGGAACCCAAATTTTTGAATTGCTTGCTATCTTTTATTGAACTCTTTGTCAAGTGTTTGGGTTTCTTTCTAGGGATAAATCTCTACCCTGTTACACAGCATACTATTGACCGCTCAACCCTCTCAAACCAGTTTATGAGGAACCGGCAGCCAGGCATCAACTATCTAGCATCGGAGGGGCTTGGTCGTGGCTCAGCCTTAAATGGTTAG
>JACYFE010002105.1:0-13925 GCA_014764975.2 Fusarium sp. DS 682 | reverse complement strand
GCACAGGAAGCATGATATTGCGGCGCCTGCCTCCAGACAAGATATATCCATACATTACGAGAGAGCAAAATCAATGTGGCTTCAAAGTGGTATGTCCGAATTATTGTCTGGAAAACGTATCAGTGGGCTGATTCATTGCAGGTCTGTCGCAACATGACATTAAGAATCTGACCCCAAAATTCTGGGATTTCCATTTTGATCGTACGTCTAGCAACCCTCAGTATATCTTTATATCTGTACTAATTGCATTAATGGAGTGATTGCGGCTCGCGACATGACTGCATTTATCATTGCAGCTATACATATTAACCTGTGTATGGGAACACTTTGCTCTTTCGT
This sequence comes from Fusarium sp. DS 682, assembly GCA_014764975.2. Taxonomy (NCBI): domain Eukaryota; kingdom Fungi; phylum Ascomycota; class Sordariomycetes; order Hypocreales; family Nectriaceae; genus Fusarium; species Fusarium sp. DS 682. Next base: position 13,586 of record JACYFE010002105.1, on the reverse strand, counting down.
CAAAGGGCGCCCTGACCTCCAGGACGCACTAGATAAACTACTGAATTTTGATATTTGCGGCGAGTTTATGCTGAAAGAGGTCGGTCATGGCCTGGACGCTCGAAACTTGGAAACGACTGCCACGCTGCTACCAGATGGCTCCTATGATTTGGATACTCCTCATGCAGGGGCTGCAAAAGCAATGCCCCCAACAACACCCTGCTGCAACATGCCTCGCCTAGCCATAGTATTTGCTCGCCTCATTATTGATGGAGAGAGTCATGGTGTGAAGCCTTTCCTCGTGTTCCTCAGCGACGCGGCGGGGATGCGGCCCGGGATCACATCACGTATTCTTCCTACAAGGCCAGGTACAAAGCCGCTGGATCACTCTCTGACAAGTTTCAATCACGTCGGTCTTCCGTCAACAGCCCTACTCGGTTCTACAGCAAAGCCAGAGAACGACCGCCTTGCATTTCTTGGCCATATTTGGCGGATCGCAGCTGGAACGCTCTCTCTCTCTATCATGGGCATTTCTGCTATCAAGGTTGGTACACGCATAGCAGCTGTCTATAGCGAAAGGCGAACTATTGCAGCAGGCGACGGGAAAGAAAGAAAAAGGATCATGGCTTTCAGCACTCAGCAACATCCAATAGTTGAGGGATGGGTTCAGGGGAAGGTCTTGCATGCTTTCGCTCATTGGACCATAGATATGTGCCCTGACCTGAGCGACCCTACGCAACATGCACTTGCGTCTATTTTCAAGGCAGTAGTGGTCAAAGCTTCGCAGGTGCTGAGACCACTTGCCGAACGATGTGGCTGGCAAGGTCTCTTTGCGTACAATCAGATAAGCGAGCTGGACCTGACATTTCAGGGAAACGCAATTGCCGAAGGCGACACGTTAGTGTTGTGTATTCGTACGTACCCCAATGAGTATCTGTCTGCTAGCAGCCTTTTTGCCCTTGCATAGAATTAACCACTTGCTTTGCAGGCTTCATGTCAGAACTTTTGGGAGGGAAATTAGACCTTCCACCGGCGCGGAACAAGTTGTCTCGCTTGGCGCAACGCGAGGAGAAGTTGATGACTGATATGAAATCACGGCTTGAGAGAATTGGGGGTTACAAAGAACACCGTGGCCTCGCATTCGACCGTTACATCCTCCCTCGGTGTCGACCCTTGGCCGAATCGATCGGAAATCGCATGGCCTATGAGGCCGCTGAGAAGTGGGGGCTCCCGTCAGAAGTTCTCACGCTTTATGAGCGTATTTGCATGGGTGAAGATCTAGATCCTTTGCACACGGTAGGGCCGCTAGCCCAAGTGCGTCTACCGTCTCCATCCTCGATGGCATACAATACCGTATTAGCCCAGATCAGGTCTGAATCTGCTTCGCAATCGGATATAGACGATTATGTGACGGCACCCATCATTTCTGAGGAGTCATGGGAATCTTTTATGAACAGCCTACGTGCATTTAAAAGCCCAAAGGAGTTCATTGCCCCTCTTTCGAATTTATAAATGGCTCGCCAGACGTTATTTAACTATCGTTATCGGCCGCATTTCGCCCTTTGTCGGGCCAGATAAGCTAGTAAAGCATAATAAATGTCCATCCCTCTCAGCAAGTTCGGTTACCACGTCTCTCCTTCTAAGAATGCAGCAACAAGTGATAGTCAGATTGTAGAGATATAGTTTGTGAGCTCGAGTCCGGCCAGCAATACTGAAGGAAGAAAAAGAAGAGGAACAGAAGAGAAAAAAAAGCTTGCGTTTAAGGATATTCGATCACATAGTCGAGTCCGTTATCAGAAAGCATTCCATGACTAGATCTATTCTTGACGATATACGTTCATATTCAGCATGGATCAGGTCGTCAGGCTTGACGGCCCTTGTTAGCGGTCGCAGCTCAGCACAATAAATCCGACCTGAGCAGCGGCACGATCAACTACAGAAAGTTCCCCCGTGACTCATACCGCACGCATGAAAAATCAAGTATACTTTGACGACTTTATTGATAGACGGTCACCATAACTCACATTAGGTGGGGGCCACTTTATAATGCAAGGGTGTTATGACAGAAAAAAGATGGCGGCTCCTCTTGTGTATCGTCATCGAACAACTCTTTTACTTTGCATTCTTTCTTAACCTATTAACAACTAATTACAAATTTACCTCTGTGTCCAGGTTCAGATATCCAAACATGCACCTATGTAATCCATCGGGCCAGATATAGTTACTCAAGCTTTTCACATTATTAGGAACCAGCTTCCGGTTACCCGTACTGTTATATATATGAGAGCTTTCTAAATGCTGTGACTCTCATTTACATAGCTTATTATTGCTATCAATACGCAAGTGAATAATTGTCTTTATAGGTTGAAACGGTTAGCACATAACCTTGCTGCGCTGGAATGTGCCCTTCTCCAAGGTACGATGTGAATACGGCTTTGGATTTCACTAAGCCTTCTGTCAATATTTAATCCTTATAGCTCGTCAAGATCCATCAGGAGTCAACACTTTGCACGAGATGGATGCTACATAAGCCTTGGTCTCTTTACCACTCGTAATGAAACCCATCCAGTTCCGATTTTCCCTCTGCCTAGGCAGAAACGGCTCTGATTGGCTGGATCCAGTTGGTAGAATAGTGTGAAGGCAGAATTGTGTAAAGGGACAGGTCCCCTTAGTAGCTCAGGTAGTGAAATTGACACTGATTATTATTAAAGAAACCCATCCAGGCTCTCCAATTACTTGTATAGACCCAGTTTGCTTTGATTGTAAGCGTTTCGCGTCTCTCTCCCTTTGGTGCTAGTGGATTTGTGAAAGTCTGAAGGGCTAGAGCCATAATAAAGGATAGGGTCAAGCACTAAATCCCAGAAAGACGACCTATATATTTTCGACGATAAAATCATATTAATCTTACTCTGCTTTAAAATTCATCACATAGGCTGCAGCTGAGACTTAGCGCTTAAGCTCAGATATCGCCAAAGCTGATCCTTTTTGTTATATGTTCTACTTTCAGCGGTGATTATCTCCCTGCAACTGGATTGCCACAGAACCTTGACAGCCAAACCATCTCTATCAGGAGCTGAATAAATATGGACAAGGACAGAGACAGCGGCAGCCCAGTATGGCATCTGTTGTTCGAAGGCATAAACTTCCTAGAAAGCAACAAAACACAATACCTTATCATCTGCCTTGGCTACATCGCAATCTTTGTATATCATACACGTCACAGCATCTCAGCATACTATGGACGCTCACACGCAGAGAAGTCTCTCACATTGGGTCTGCATGTTGCTGCAGCTGTATTCGAGCTTACGCGATATTATACTCGTGCCTGGAGAGGACCAGTACACGCAGATCTCTTGGATACGACTGCCTGTCTGATCCATTCGTTCACCAGCTTGCGCCTTGCTAGGACATTGCGCAGAGGAGACAAAACTACTCGGGCATCATATCAGGCGCCGGCGATGTTACGACCTCTGCTTTCCGCAGTTGCAGTGGTGAAAAATGACGCTTTCGTACATCAGGCTTGCGTGAAACTCCTTCATGCCTTCTTGTACACCAGGTTGCTCATCTTTGTGGCTAAGAGAATTGGTTTGGGGAGGATTCAGACCTATGCTCAGATATATGCTCAAGCAGTCACCTTGGGAGCTATTTTGGCAATTATCTCCTCTGGGATCCCGGCAGGCGTACCAATATATATCGGTGGAGTTAGCTTGGTTATGGTGTTCAACCAACGCACATCTCTGACTCTGACTTCCCCAGTTGACCTCGTGGACGGGACCGAAAAACATGCTGCTACCAGTGCAATCAGACCAGCCTGTGCCAAAAACATCACGATGACGATTCAACAGGCCATCGAGGCGGTTACCCAATGGCTGGGTCTGTTCGAAATGAAAAACCTGGAAATAGGACATACTTCCCCGGGTACACCTGCATGGGACTTCGATGAGTACACCGCACAAAAGGTCGCCGTCACATGAGACATGATACGAAGACTTACCAGACTTCTCGTATCTGTGTCTATTTACTATTCGAGAAAACGATATCAAAATTGCGAGTATAAAGACAAATGAAATACAAAGAGGCAGCAGGTAGCATTTATTAGGTCAGTTTTCTGGTATGGCATAGGAAAACCTGAGAAAGCCAAATGTAAAGCTATTGCTAAAACCGTCACATATTGTATGGTTTTAGTCAATTGACACAACTTCACATATATGTTATTTTGTCGTGTGAGAATGTTCCTCTAAGTGGAATCGTCATCACCATGAGGCCATTTAAGGCCAAAAGCTTAAAGATGAAAAAAATAAGTTTACTATAACGATATATAGTGGAATGTGTAGAGAAAATGATGTTCTGTAAATGCTGGGACGCAAATTGCCAAGAAGCCACGCTTGCGGATCTTGTCTTCTAGGGTCTTAATAGAAATCAGCAGCTGCCTTACCTTCAAGGTTTAACTGACTTATTAATAGCCATAATATGGTTCTCCCGGATCTGTCTTTACAGCTCTGTTCGGTCGGAGCTGTACTGAGATACCGTCATCAAGGGCCATGAGCCCTTTCTAGGGCCTGCTTACCCATTGCGAAAGACATACGGCCCTATATTTCGAAATGGGCGTTCCTATATCTATATGTAGGCTTTTTTACAAACCCCTTGGACTCTTGGAAAGGGCGTGTAATCAAATCTGTTGGAGCAACGATACTAGAGCGATGTTGATACCTCTCTATGCCTTGTGGGTAAGATCTATCCTGGAAAAGTTCGTGCTCTCCGAGAGTAGTAACGGGACCCTCAGTCTGCATTCAACTTTTTAAATTGTGCTCTATTTTTCAATGCCCTACTATTTTTTATATATATTTTATTATTTTTTCTTCCCCCTTTTTTATTTATTTAAATTATTATAATACTATCTTTTAATTATAAATTCAAGCTATATAATTTAATTTCTTCTGGGCTTACCCTAAGGAACCTTTGCTCGCCCTTTGTATTAAAAGATACTTTTCGAAGTTTATCATAATGACCCATAAAAACTTCAAAACTTGATCTATTACGGAATGGCCTTGATACATGTTTAGCGTCGTTTAAAGTTCTAGAGAATGGACGATAATCGCCCCGGAGATGAAACGCTTTCAGTTGCCTTGCCGATAAGTGGATATTTTTCTATGAAAAAGGTCAATATGCCCCCCCTTTCCGAACAGGAGAAGGTACCGATAATGTTCACTTACTGCATAATTCATTCGCCGATACCGCTGCCCCCCAGAAACTCGCAGGTTCACTGGCATACCAATAAATTCGATTATGGGACATGACCCAATCAGTTTTTGCACGCCATGGAGATCAAATCGCATGGATGATTGCGGTTGATCAATAACCTCTCGAATATCCAACACTAATGATCGAAGTGTCTTGCTGCGGCTTATAACCTTGTCTAGCACCAGCGAACGCAAGTCTCGAATAGGTCTGTCGTCATCATTGGGGTCTGCCATTACTCCAGTGCCATGGACGAAAACTCCACTATTAGTCTTGCCCGCAAGATGCGACAATCCACCAAGACGAAGCGAGAGTTCCTCCAGCTGATATATCTTACCTAGATTGGATAGAAGGTCCAAGAAAGTTTGCCTTGAAAGATGGCCGGCGAAGTGTAGAGTTCTTAGTGAGCTGAGTTTGTCCATCACTAATAGACGCTTAATCAACGTTTCCGCACCTGAGCAGAGACTTAGGTCCAGACGCTGCAGGTCCCATGTCGTGGCTGGTGCAAGTTGAGATACACAAAATCCTTGAAGTGCTAGGTCCTTTAGATGTGTTGAGAGAGTATTCCTGAAGAACGTAGTATCTGGTATTATGTTCCAGGCTGGGAGGCTGAGATTGACAGAACAGAGCTGGCTGCATTGATACAAATGCCACTGCACCCATTCAAGCTCAGGTTTGGATCGAATATTCTTGTGCACCAAGGTTTTCAAGTTAGGAAATGGCTCTGTACATGTAATCCCTGGACATTCGCACAAAAAACTAGTTACTCGCTCAGGAGCGAGCATAATGGCGGATAGAACTGATCTTAAGAGTTGAGAGTGACCTAATGTCCAATCGTATGTTCTGCCACCATGGAGAATATGGATAGACCTAATTAACCCGCCCAAATATCGATTGGTTGATAAAGTTTGTAAGAGTAGCATGGTCTTAGAATCGGCGATGCCAGATGAGAAGTTGAGCTGTACATTTTGGTATAGGAAGGGCTGAGCCCGTTCACAGTTCCGTCTATTGCATTTGACTAAGCTGCTCAGGTCGCTGATGCATAGATAACTTGCCAGGGTCCAATAGATCTCGACAGGAAGGGAATCCATGATGGTGAAGTGATTTGGCTACGAAGGTCGCCACGGAAGCTCATATACATAGTCCCTGGTGGATAGAGTTTTATCCCGATATCTATTTTTATCCGTCTTGGAGTACACCGCATAGTAGCTCTAGAGGACTTGATTCATGAATCGTTATTCCTCAACTATGGTATAATACATACATTAGCTATGTTGTATATGGGCCTTTCGCATAAAATGTGCTCCATCATTCCTATAAATTAGTCATTAGTCAAGATTTCAACAAAACTACCTCAATATTGCCACCCCGGTTTTACTTCAATAGTAATAACTCACCGAATTTTATCTTAAACCGGGTGCCATACTTTCTTCACCTCGCTATTAACAGTACCCTGTTCTCCGGGTCCAGCTTCGTAGCTTGACGACATTGTAATAATATGATGAGTGCAGATGAGTTATAGAACTTGACCTTAATGTTTGGCCAATATGTGATAGCTCCAGACAAAGCGATGCGAAACCAGGGTAAACTTCGTCACTTACCTATGCTGAGGTATAATATCACCCAAACCTGAATACAATTGTAACGGCTCATAAGTAAAAGCCTAACGCCTGTTCTCCTACCACCATGCTACAGTACTACAGTATTCTCTTTTCTTTTCAGTCGATGGTTTCATCTCAGTGAAATCGAGAGTGGGGTTGTGAAAATGTGCATGCGTCTTAGTATGACGAGCTTGGCATTATAAGGATCACAGCCTACAGGGGGTTATTTTATGAAATCGCCACTGATATTTCGAATCTTTGCCACAACAAGAATAGTAACACAGATCTCTCAGACGGCTTACTAATAGGCGATCTCTTCGAAGATTGGATAGATCTTATGTACCAAGTTAGACAATACAGATCTCTAGACAGTATGTATGTGTTTCACAGCTTTCGGGTGTAGCTAGAGTGGTTTGTAACGCCACAGCCCTGTCACTACCTGAGGGTCAATTCCACCGAATTCTTATTGTTAAATTTCTTTTCCGGTCACCTTATCGCTAGTGACATTACAATAGCAATGAATATCATACTTGTTGTATATAAATGTCCGATTCTGGCCCAGTCTACCGCCCGACGCAGATCTAATCAAGCTTCCGAGACATCATAATTATGCACATCAACACACAGAATGTCACGATGCCATGGGACCCCTATCCAACTCCTATTAATAGTCCTACAGATATCATCCCAAATCTCTCGAATAATCTAAGCACTGTTCAAGAGCTACCGTGCCAATACAGTAACGGAGGGAGCTTCCCTGCCTTTGATGGGCCTTCCCAGCCTGTCATTGAGAGCCAACCAGCTTTCTCTGGGCCACCCGAGCTACCGGAGTTGCCCCAAATATCAGTCCAGCCCTTGATGCTTCCTGATAACCTCGCGCACCATTCCGATGTTGCTGGATATAACTCTCCCACAAGTCATCTATTCGCAAGCCCAATTTGGCCCCCTGATGAAAATCTATGTACGGGGAGTTTTGAATTTTTGAATGCGGCCAATGAAGTCGATATCACTTCTGGTTGGGGTCTTTTAGATGACTTGGAGTCGTTAGATCAATCGTTCTCTCAGACTAGGGAAACTAGTGGCACGAGCATGAAGACGCCGAGCTTGCAGTCTACGGGAACATCGTCAGTCAGAAGACGGAAAGAAGAGTCAAACATCGAGCCACCAGTTGCCCTTGGACGGAATATTCACAGATGCGGCGTCTCAGGGTGCGGTCGCACATACCGAAGAAGCGAGCATCTGAAACGTCATATCAAAACGTAAGTGCCCCCCAAGCATCAGATCTTCCTTTATACGCATGTTTGCTTCGAGTGGTGATGCTGAGACATCCTATCTTAGCTATCATACCAAGGATCCCGAATCTTTCTCTTGCGAGTTCTGTGGGAAAAACGATTTCAGCCGCGGTGACAATCTGAGGATCCATCGAAGGCTACACGCACGTCAACCACGTCGCAATGCTAGAGTTCAATTTGTTCCTGAAGCAGCATTGATTATTGAGGAGGAGATGAGACGTAAGGAGGCGAGGTCACTACCAAGTACTCGCATGAGGTTGAAATTTAATACTACATGTGTTTAATAGGTAGAGTATCGATATATTGCAACATTGCTAAAGGTTTTTGTAATATTGTGAATCTCGCATGGACACTGGTAGATGTAGGGGAAGTCCCGGCCAGATAGGTAACCGTTTCTGATAAATATTAAGAAGATGCGCTTTCCGCTTCCTCAATATCCGTCCGCTTCCAGAGAGCCCTGTGGGTTGTAAAATATAGAAGCAGCCAGTCAATACGATTACTATCTTTAGCACTTTGTTTTTGCACTAATGTCCTGAACCCTAAAGTAAGTTCTTGACCCCAACCCCCCGACCCCCATTGTGTTAAACCAGAAGTGTGTTTTCTAACCTTATGATTGTCTCATAAACTCAATATCGCCACGACCTTCTGATTGCTCCAAGCCTTCCTTAATCCAACTTTCCCTCGCAGTGCTCATCAGGATCCTGGTTTTTTATGATATTGAGTTGGATTGTCTTGGCCGAGGAATTGGAGCTTCTTATACTCCTTGAAGGGAGGCAAAAGAGTCACAATCAAGGTTTTTTATCAGCAATTATGCCGTAATAATTGGTCAGGCATCTTGGTATAATGTCTAAATTGTGGGCTTGGAGTGTTATTTGCATTTGAGACCTATGGCTAGAAGTATATCTATGCACACACAAACTTAGCACAAACTTAGTTCTTGACCCTGTAAGATCACCTGAGAAAGACAGCTAGCTATGTATGAGTTTACCTTGCTCACAGCTGAGAACCGAATTCTTCAACAGGCGAGGAGAAAAGAAGCCGTCTACAGGATATATTGTTATCGCCAACGATATACAACATCTTGCGGTGGTTGTAAAGACTCACTGCCGGTTAAGTGTTTGATACTAAGCTCCTCAGTGGGCCTCATCTTCACCTTTCCTCCTGGTCGCTGGCGGGATAATCACGTAGACACGGCAACGCCCCGTTAGTCGAAGAAGTGGGTTAAGAGGACTGGCCATCAGTTGTAGATGTATACGAGGTAGGGCGCGTGACTTGCATCAGCTTAAGTCCATGATCAACTGTAAATAACACTTCTCAAAACACACTTCAGGCAGCATACCAACTGCCTACACAATTGCCCAAGATAAGCTTTTCAGCTTAGTAGATGTATACGGTTGAGTGTCGAGGACAGAAAAATAGACCAGGGGCGAACTAGAATCTTTGGTTATTAGTCTTATTACTATAAAGTACTCAATTCATTTTGGAACGTCTTTCGTAAGTGATGGAGGAGTAGTAATTATTTAGCAGATACTCACACATAAAGCAGTCAACTACGTAGGAAGTAAGGTGGGCCGAAATGACACTAAGAGAGAAATCTTCTCACGGAGACGTTATTTCGTCAATCGTTGCTTGCCATGCCCATAGAGTAAAAGAGCCGAGCTTGATCCGTGTGGAATATGTGATTTCAAGCTGATATTCTATAAATATCTCTCACCACTTGTTACGATTTGACAAGAAAGTTAGTCATGAGACTCTCCGCAATTGAACTGGCCCCTGGAGAGGAGTAAAAGCGGCCTGAACCTATGACTCTTCGACGTATCGAGCTTGCAAGAGCCACTAAGCTATACAATAAAGGTCATAGTGTAAGCTTACCTCTCTATACCTTTCTAGACAAACAATCTAAATAAAACCTAGAAGAGGGATAATAAATATACCCTGACGACAAGGTGGGTTACAATATGTCCGACTACTATCTCACGAGTCAGAGGACCGCTAAAGTTACTATATTGAGTCAGCGTAAGAGTGGCAAAGGAGGCAGGTTACGTGATATGTCTGGCATCAGGATCCCGACCAGAACGAGGAAACATTTTTGTAAATTTCCTGTTCTAGGGACAGGCGTGTACATATGCAGGTATATTCGTTAATATGCCGGTCAGAAGACATCGTAATTATGCCACTAAGCCATCTTCCTGCGCCAAACCTTTCCAGCTCGCAGATTAATTACTAAATTGTTTGAATATTTGTCTATATAAGCTGAATGGTAATAGTAACGTCTATATCAAGGTATGTTTCCGATCACTTCTTAAAATAGAGGCGCTTAATGTACGTTTCGTTTCAGGCGTTAAAGCCCTCAGATGACTAAACCTGCATATTTGTTCATCAGATTCTAAGGGCATGATTTTCAGACAATGTCTCACGAATGGCTGACATTCCCGCCAAAAGTTAAAATCATATCATAAATTCTGTATTCTTCTGGGAATGCTAAAAATAGTCTGCTTATGCTTTACGTGCATTGGTCATCTTCTATTTGCGCAGCTTGAAACATGGAGTAGGTAGACTTTAGATAGATTCATCTTCTGAAACAAAGAATAGTGCCTTTCAATAGCCCAAGTTCAGACACACCATGACATTTCTCAAGCCATATAAGGACTGGATAGAACTTTAGATCTTATGCTTGTTTCATCACATATAGAACCAGCCAACTAAGTCCAATCGACAATTAGTAAATCCAATCGACAAGCAGCCATGACTGAATCAGTAGCCCTTAAGCACCACGACACACAGAAAAAGCTTACTCAGCGGGCCAGGAATAGAGAAGCGCAAGCCCGCCGCCGGACAACGTTGAAGGCCAACGAGGATACGATCACTGTCTTGAGATGGGGTTTGCGCGAAATCGCTCGTGCCACCTGTCAAGGGGATTTTATCCATGTCCAGACTATCTTGAGGAGCCTAGATCCATCACTCATGAGTTCTGATTCCGGATCGGTGGCTCCAACTTTGCAATGGTGCGACAGTTTCCCCGATACCGCAAGTGTCTGGGGGACTTCCCCTTCGCTATTTGGCACAACCGATCTTAATCTTCCTTTATCGCCCTTCACAAATTTTGGGACGATTGGTCAAGAACAGCCTTTACCCTACCAAATGGTCTCAGAAGTTGAGAGCTGGAGCCCTTCGACAAATATCAAACAGGTTCCTGGCTCTATAACTGCTCTCAACTAATTTCCAATGACAAATCAGGATTCAGAGAAACGGACTAAGAATTTCAAGAGGCTGAAAGACCCTTCGAGGGCGAGGCATCACGTGCCTATACTGTCCATGGGGAGCAGGCTGAAGGATAGTCTACTGGGAAGGCATGCCTTTATTCAAGGTTCGGGGAGTTTATGGAGTAACTGTATCATTAATTGATGTTCCTTATTTGCCCTTATAGCGGCTCATTCTAACCACAAATCTTTACTTATGGTCGATCATAATCATGGGCCACGGATTCATGCAGCGGCGCTCCGATTCAAGACTCAGAGACCCCAGTCAATAACGCTTTACTAGACGCAAGCTAGGTCGCGTGATAGGGTGTGGAATACCAGTGCTCAATAACCAATCAACGAAGTTCATAAAATAGTTCATTTTGAGATGTCTGGGGAACAACTTCCCCTCTCGAGCTCATCCGGTTTTGCCGACTCCTAATTTCGAGACATAAAATTCCTTCTACGTTACAACTCGATATAATACTCCAATATCCTGCCATATAATTCATCCTAACTTGTGCCAGCTGTTATCCAAAGCTAGCCGCTAAGTTCCACAAATACATCTGTGTACAGGGTAGCTTGGTGCCAACATTGATCCAAAACAACAGAGTCAACATAGAAATAGACGCACAATGATTGCAGTTTTGATTTTCCTCAGAGTAACTATTGACAAAACGTATATGCAAGAAATGAGTGCCTTTACTTGTTTGATCTTCTTCGTTTAGGGAGGAGGCATACTACTGGTTTTAGTTGTAGAAGTCAAGTGAGACCGGAAATATGTTCCTCCGAGCGGCCTCTCAATCAGTGGCTAGTGAAAACCTGCTAGGCCGGCGCATATGCTTTCTTTTACGAGCACGGATATGCTCACTTTCTTCAGGAGGCATTATGCTTGGTGATTGGGGCGCTGTTGTTCCTGGCGCGACGTCGTTCCTGGGTCACGCGAGTTCTTTGATGGTTGGTTATTTGTGGGGAAGTGAGGTCACAGCTCCTGTGAACTCAGTTTACATAGCGGGTCTCTAGGTGCAGGCCTCTAATAGTAAATAGGTTTCTTTTGGAGTATACAGGATGTAACACTTCACACAGGTGAAACATAATCAGCAATCAGTAAGGCTAGCAAACAAGCGAACCACATGTGCTGTGAGATATGAGTACTTTGTGGCACTTGAGAGGATAATTGCAAGTTGCTGATGACGCCCTGCCTTGAGAGGGCGATAGTCATATGGATGCGATGTCAAATTTAATTGGGAGTCGTAAAAGCAGCCCATTAAGCTTGCATACTAAGCGTGGCGCGTATTAGAAACATGATAGATGGCATCCTCGTGATCTGTTGGTTCACGCAGCAGATGAGCTAATGTACCATTATAGTATGTTTGCGGTAGGCCTTCACTATAGCAACTACTGTGTTGTGCAGCTGGCCAAGGCTTTAAACAATAGTTGGTTCTCTATAATAGCGATATGTTCTTTAATGACAGCGTAGATTTATGGAATTTGGAAGTTATCCATTCGCAGGGTTTGGAGGAGTTCCTACGGAATATAAGGAAAGTAGCATGTACAAGGAGTAGTCGTGAGAAAAGTAAATTACCGCCTATTTCATGAAGGGTGGATATAGGAGTTCATTAGGTAACTCTATACTCGGTACCCAACCAAAAGGATCTTGCTCCCATCCTACGACACCGTGACCAATACTGACAGTCAGGAACTATCCCATCAATATCAGTTACGCTATGCAAACTGAGCCCTTATATAAGCTCTCCCAAGCTCATACTTCACTCCACTCCGTAAAATGGTAGAAGGGTGATGCAATGAGGGAATTACACGACACATACGGTGATGTGGTGAGGATTGCACCTAATGAGCTTAGTTTCAAGACTCCACAAGCATACAGAGATATCTATAATCATGCCACTGGCAACAGGTTGCCTTTCCCCAAAAGTAAATACTTTTACAACCGAGGGGCATCCATCAAGCATCCTGATATCGTATTCACCATTGACCGAGAATCGCATCGGTCGCAACGACGGTCCCTTCCTCATGCCTTCAGTGCTCGTGCCCTTCGGGAGGCCGAGAGTACGATTCAGAGGCATACCAGGCTATTTGTCCACCATATTAGCCAACGCGGCAGCTCAGAAACTGGTGGTATAGATATCTCGACTGCGTTCACCTGGCTTACCTTTGACACCATCGGTACGATACGTCAGCTCACACGAAACCAGTGACAGATCTGGGAAGACTAT